>JACXGM010039144.1:0-10653 GCA_016801145.1 Umbra pygmaea
GAACATGTAGCCTACATTATGCCTACCATACCATTTCTGCCTACATTTACATCTTTACATTTAAGATTTGCTCTGAGTTTATTTAAAAACGATCAGGGAAAAAAGGATGTTACTGCAGCAGTTTGCTGAAAGTGTCTCCTGGAATTTTCGTTCACAGTACACTTCTGTTCCAATGCATGATCGTGTGCTGGAAAAGTTTTGTTGCGTGAGTAGGCTAACTACTGTACCTCTGGCCGCAATCGTTTTAATGCAGTTATGCATGCATATGGAAGTCATACGTTAAGCATTTGATCTATTAAAAAAGAATAGTTAATCTAAAGTATATTATCTTTATGCTTCACTGTTAACCATTATGAGTTTTTTACATTTGTGTACACATTTTCCAACTTTTTAAAAACAATATTGAGATTTATATTTTTTGTAGTGGGGAATGAGACCAAATCATACCTTTGCTGTGCTGAATATCTAGATACTGTTAGTCAAATATGTATTTCTCTACATACATATCTGGAATTTTCCAACCACATGCAAATCCATTTTGTACAAACATTTTTTAACCCTAAATGCTAACAAGTCTTTATAAAATGTACATAACCAAGCACAATAATTTACACTAAAAACCAAAGTAATGAAAAATAATTTAAAACCACATGTAGTCAGAAGACCACAGGCCACAGAAGGAGTGCAACTGCTGCTTCTCAGGTTGTGTGGAGACTGTGAACCTGTGATCCTCCAACTGCATGGAACAGTGTGTAGTGCATCAAACCCATTGTGTGATACCATTCTGTTTCCCCCAGTCCAGACGGAAATGCGAGCCCGGCGTTCCCAATTAAGATCCACCAACCGCGGTTGTTCCACACAACCTGAGAAAGCGGCTGTCACACTCCGGCTCGCCCACTCTAACTAACCATACCCTTACCTAACTAAGGTACCTCGTTAATGGAAATTTGCAAACTTAACCTCATTTTGTTCAAAATTATTATCACCATAAATTCTAACATTAAGTTAGCATCGTTAACACAGCTTGGCATTGCTGGATGGCTAACCCAGAGCTAACTCATTAGCTGGCTAGTTAGCTAGTTTATACAGACATCGGCACCTGCTAACATATTACAATTTCACTTACAGAAAAAACTGGAGCACAAACTTATTGGATGGTCTCTTAATACAATTAACCCCACAGCAAGACATGTTATTAGATAATTTACAACAATACTATTGTAAAAGCACAAACTCCACAGATAAGCAGCAGGTACAGTAATTCAAGTTCAGTGACTGAAATTAGCTGATGGAGGTCTGTTGAAATTTTCTCCTTTCTGCAGCCACCCTCAAGTGGCCATTCGATGAATTGCATTTTTTGGTACTTCCTTGCCCCTTGGTCCAAGACTGTATGGCTGCAGCCTGGAGCCTCCCGTGTCATGCCCTCCTGCCTGGTGCCGTGCCCGAGCTTATACTTTTCAAAGTAAAAGCTCACGTCTGGTCCGCTTTGTCTTCGTCCTACTTTAGTGTTTTGTGTGTTTTTTAATTAAACACTAACGGCAATCACACAAATGAATAAAATACTTAAAAAATATCTTATGCAGACTATCATTCTAATGAATAAAATAGTTTAAAAAATATGTCAGTCTATAAAATAAATGCAGATTATAGACAAACTAAAAGTCCATTCTATGGCTGCAGCCTGGAGCCTCCCGTCCCATGCCCTCCCGCCTGGTGCCGTCCCCGAGCTTCTACTTTACATAGTAAAACCTAACATCTGGTCCGCTATGTCTCCTTCCTACTTTGGTGTTTTGGGTGTTTTTTACTAAACACTAACGGCAATCACACAAATGAATAAAATGCTTAAAAATATATCTTATGCAGACTATCATTCTAATGAATAAAATACTTTAAAAATATGTCAGTCTATAAAATAAATGCAGACTATAGACAAACTAAAAATCAATTTTATGCCTGCAGCCTGGAGCCTCCCGTCTCTTGCCCTCCCGCCTTGTGCCGTCCCAGAGCTTCTACTTTACATAGTAAAACCTGACATCTGGTCCGCTATGTCTCCTTCCTACTTTGGTGTTTTTAACTAAACAGTAACGGCAATCACACTAATGAATAAAATACTTTAAAAAATATCTTATGCAGACTATCATCCTAATGAATAAAATACACTGCTCAAAAAAATAAAGGGAACACTTTACAACACAATGTAACTCCAAGTCATTCACACTTCTGTCAAATTACACTGTCCACTCAGGAAGCAACACTGACTGGCAATCAATTTCACATGCTGTTGTGCAAATGGAACAGACAACAGGTGGAAATTATAGGCAATTAGCAAGACACCCCCAATAAAGGAGTGGTTCTGCAGGTGGTGACCACGGACCACTTCTCAGTTCCTATGCTTTCTGGCTGATGTTTTGGTCACTTTTGAATGCTGGCGGTGCTTGCACTCCAGTCGTAGCATGAGACGGAGTCTACAACCCACACAAGTGGCTAAGGTAGTTCAGCTCATCCAGGATGCCACATCAATGTGAGCTGTGGCAAGAAGGTTTGCTGTGTCTGTTAGCGTAGGTACCAGAGCATGAAGGCGCTACCAGGAGACAGGTCAGTACATCAGGAGACGTGGAGGAGGCCGTAGGAGAGCAACAACCCAGCAGCAGAACCGCTACCTCTGTCTTTGTGTAAGGAGGAGCAGGAGGAGCACTGCCAGAGCCCTGCAAAATGACCTCCAGCAGGCCACAAATGTGCATTTGTCCACTAAAACGGTCAGAAACAGACTCCATGAGGGTGGTATGAGGGCCCGACGTCCACAGGTCGGGGTTGTGCTTACAGCCCAACACCGTCCAGGACGTTTGGCATTTTACCAGAGAACACCAAGATTGGCAAATTTGCCACTGGCGCCCTGTGCTCTTCACAGATGAAAGCAGGTTCACACTGAGCACGTGACAGACGTGACAGAGTCTGGAGATGCCGTGGAGAACATTCTGCTGCCTGCAACATCCTCTAGCATGACCAGTTTGGCAGTGGGTCAGTAATGGTGTGGCATTTCTTTAGGGGGCCGCACAGCCCTCCATGTGCCCGCCAGAGGTAGCCTGACTGCCATTAGGTTCCGAGATGAGATCCTCAGAACCCTTGTGAGATCATATGCTGGTGCGGTTGGCCCTGATTTCCTCCTAATGCAAGACAATGCTAGACCTTATGTGGCTGTGTGTCAGCAGTTCCTGCAAAATGAAGGCATTGATGCTATGGACTGGCCAACCCGTTCCCCATACCTGAATTCGAGAGCACATCTGGGACATCATGTCTCGCTCCGTCAAGCAACGCAACATTGCATCACAGACTATCCGTGAGTTGCAGATGCTTTAGTCCAGGTCTGGGAGGACATCCCTCAGGAGACCATCTGCCACCTCATCAGGAGCATGCCCAGGCGTTGTAGGGAGGTCATACAGGCATGTGGAGGCCACACACACTATTGAGCCTCATTTTCACTTGTTTTAAGGACATTACATCAAAGTTGGATAGGTCTGTAGTGTGGTTTTCCACTTTGATTTTGAATGTGACTCAAATATATCCCCCGCAGCTCACCCCGCCGTCCTCTTCCAACGTAACCTGTGGGTGTAAAACAAAAGCATACTCACGTTTTGCTATCATAGTGCTTAGATTTGTTTTAGATTCTGTCTTCTGTAAAAGTGACAACTCAAACCAGAAGCGTCATGCACCTATTTTTTATAAGGGGGCACAGTGTGCACAACACACAGAAACAGGTGCAAACAAATACTGATATTAAAAGGAAAATCCACTTGGCTAAAAAATCTGAGGGGACAAGTTCCCCCCTTAGTTTCAAGGCATGACGCCTCAGACTCAAACAGCCATCTAGTTTCAAAGCACAGTATACAGTTTAAATACCCGGCATGCAGCTCTTGTATGGACAGTAGCACTGGGAGCAGTTCAGTACTGAGTACATTGTCCGGAATTCCTTTTTATATTTGGTGGAGAACCTGCTCCAATTAGTCACACCTGCATTACAAAATTTTTGGATTATCATATTGAACACTACCAGTATGCTTCATGTGATATATATGCTGAAACATTAAATGTTGGCAACCATCATAGCATCATATTTTACTAACTGTCAAGCCACAGAAAGTGAGCTCTTTCCCGGAAGTTTTCATCAGTGACTATGTCTCTGAAGGGGAAACAGACTAAAGCAAAGGTCATCAGTGCTTCGTCACCATCCTGGATGACCACCTCAAGCAATGTCCTCGAGACAACATCTTGTAATCTGCAAATCATATTGTAGACAAACGTCAAACTACCTTCTATAGTATTTTGTTGAATGGTTCAGAAACACAAGTTGTTTTATGTCTCATGCTATGGTAGTCATTCTGACCTCCAGGATCCCCATTTCCTTGGTCAGGTCAACAGTTTCCTGAACGAAGACAGACTTATTTAGAGAATTCATTGTAGACAGTTTGTAGTATTTTGACAGTAGGTATGTATACAAGGCATCAAGTTTACTTCATTCACACTAACCGACTGTTCAGGAGGGATTGTCCTGGGCCTCTTTGCCTCCTCATCTGCTATTATCTGTACACAGACAACAATTATTTAATCACAGGCTGCAAAGATTAAATATTTAAAAGTCAGTAAGTATGCATGTGAAGTGGGAGGTTTGGATCCAAGATGAATAAATCATATAATAAAAGATCCATTAGCATGCAGGTCACAAAATTAGATTTGTCAACACTTAATGACTATCAAAATGTGATTCTTACGATGGGATCTTCAGATTTCCTTTTCTGTGCCAACCTTTAAAACAAACAGATTTTCTTAAATGACATGTTAAGTGCATAGGAAGAATAGTACTTTGCTCTATATGTATAGTTTTGGCTTTATGTTACAAATTTTTATGTTACAGTTAAACGTGTGATAATGAAATCAGACAAACCTGACAACTGAATGGCCAGACAGGAGCAACAGGCACCACCATGTCCTGATTGTGGCCATGTCATCCTAGAAATACAATATTTCAAACAAAGTTATGTTCTACAAAACAGTGCACTGTAATGTGTCTGGAGACTTTCTGGGCACTTACAGTTGTGAAGTCAAAATCTGCCCCCAGCACAATGTAAAGAGCATACTGTAATAAAACAGAAAACGTGGACTGTACAACTTATGTAAAAACCTACTAAGATACATTCCCCTGTTATTTAAATAAAATAAGACATCTACAGCTAATATGTTATCAGGTAAATTATATTTAACATCATTAAGTGACCAGATTACCGATTCTGTTAGTACAAACATTTGGGGACAACACAAAATACCATTAGCATGAAGATCCCACAGGCATTGCCACATTTCTGTCTTGGGAGACCCTGAAAATCAGAAATACACTAAGACAGTGTACAGTACAACATTCAGCACAGCTCATCCATGGAAAAAAAACAATAAAATACATAGAAACCCATTTACTTTGATGTCCTTGCTGTAGATCACAGTCCATTCTCCTGGGATAATCCTCTGTGCAACATCACTAAAATTAAAGTACTAATCAGTATTTTAAAAACCAACATTCTTAAAAGAGAACCAACTGAATATTTTGGAGCTATTGCAGTAATCAGGTGTATACTTTATTTAAAGCTTAGACCCCAAATTCTAGATTTGACATTAAAAGAGTCTGTTTTGAAATTGTATATGTAAACTCTTACACTGCATTATTCCCAAGTACTTGAGGGTCATTAAAAACCAGTGTTGGGTAAAGCTACTTTTTAGGTACATTCCAGTTACATGTTGAGTTCACAAGTTTTGGGAAGTCCCTAAGTAAGACAAAATTATCAGGTGAATGGAGTTAATATCTTATAAGTAACCTATAAAACAAATAGAAAGAGTAAAGAAAATATCAATCATGGTCACAAGTAAGATATGAACTCCATTTAACTGACCATTTTGTCTTACTTAGGGACTTCCCAAAACGTGTGAACTCAGCAAGTAACTGGAATGTAACTGTACAAGCTACTTTATCCAACACTTAAAAACACAATGTATCCTGACGATAGCCACCACAGAAAGCATTAATTCAACGATTAGTAAGGAACAAGGCTGAGAACAAGGGTTTAGTAAATGGAACTAGTAAATGTGGTATGGAACATACCACAGCAGCATGCTTATTGAACAACTTCATGTGGTCAGGAACAGACCAAAAGCCCCTAGAATAACTTTAACAACTTTAAATCCAAAACGGATGGATTGAACATCTGAACATCATGCCATTAAAACCTGCAAATCTGAATGTATCGTTGATCGCCAAAGCCAACTGTGTCACACCCTAGAATTCCATTACTCTATTCTACCTGTTCCCCTCCCCCTTATTCCAGGTGTTCCCCATTTACTGATTGTTGCCTGGTGTATTTAACCTGTCCTCTCTCCCTGTTCTGGTTGCTAGTTCGTCTTGTGTGTTTCCTGAGTCGTCCCAGCCGGTCTGTTTATTGACCCAGTGTCTTCCAGTAGCTGTTACTAGATATCCCGTGTAACGAACCCTGCCTGCCACGTTTACCGATTCTGCCTGCTCTCTGCCTGTGCCTCCTGACAAGTATTATTACCGTGTACCGAACCTTGCCTGTCCCTCACCTGAGTCTGCCTGCCGTATTATTGGGAGTAATAAACTGTGTTTGCACTCCGTACCTGTCTCTGCTGTCTGCATTTGGGTCTAGGCCTGAACTGTGATAAACTGAGGCTTTAGGATGTTTATGGAATAAGGAGTCTAGGAAACAAATGTGTCTCTCTCAGCTTCAAAACCTAGAATTAAGGTTAGGGTTAACATTACAAAAACCGACAATCGCGTGTCTGCATGACGCAACCAATGTAGAACAAAATACACAAAGTGCCGGTCTGGATTTGAACTCGCGAACACTGGCATGCAAGTCGCAGATTTATACGCCCATCCACCGTCCCCGACCTCCGCCCTAGCAAAAACTATGCTATTTACATGCTACGTCATAATCTTCTAATGTTCAGATTGAACGTTATTCGACTGTTCAATTTAGTTCATACGTTCATATTTGACATATTTCGGTTTTACAAAATAGTTCCCCCAGAACGTATTTAATGTGATTTAGGGCTGGGTAAAACAGGTGGGTATTTTTTTGAAGAGTAAATGTATGACACCATTTTTTTTAGTCTGTCATTTTCAGGGGGATATGTGATGCCTGTATTTTCAGGTAATGGTTCTTGTGTAGTCGTCTCTGATGTCCTCTCTGTGCACCGTACCTTCCTGAAGAGGTGCCTCTGTGTTTCAAATAAATGCCATTTGGCCATATATTTATGAATGCATGACATTCTTGGTTTTGAACATGGGCAATGCCAGGTATTCATTCTTTTATCATATGTCACCATGACTCGTCTAAGTCGGCTGTAGTAGCTTACATTTGGTTCATAGACTGATATGTACCTTTTCAGCTCTGATCTCATGGTGACATCAACAGAGACTGGCACACTGGCAGTAGCTGCCTGTGACTGGAGCTGGAGACACTGCCGTTTCCTGTTTTCTCCAAACCACTTGTTTTTCACCATATTATTAATAGTTTCTTCACTCAGTACAGTATCTGTGGCCTTGGCTGAACAGTAGTCAAACCACTTGTTTTTCACCATATTATTAATAGTTTCTTCACTCAGTACAGTATCTGTGGCCTTGGCTGAACAGTAGTCAAGAGATTTTTCTCATCAATGCATACAGCGTCCAGATGGGAAGTTGCAGTGATGTCTCGGACAGCTTTATCACTGTGTTTCCTGTAAAAGTGCTTCTTGATATTTTTTCTTTGGAACTGCACATTACAAAGTACAGTTGGCAACTTTGTACGGCGCACTCTGCATGGAGGGTTGTCCAGGTTAGGACTGAATAGCGAGAGGAATTCTGGCGGTGGGTGTTGGGGTGTCTTTGCTGGATCTCTTTGTCCTTGCATTTCACTATCATGTGCCTGAGAAACAGACACACACACATTTAATATGCACATGTGAAAAACACACAAAACATTCACACACAGACAGTTTTTCAAACAGACACACATAAACTCACCAATACAGGCAGTTTGTCAGTGCTGAGATGAGGTAGGTTCACTGATCTTGCTGCAGAGAATTGACAAACTGACAATCAACTAACAGAATTAAGTGAACACAGCCAATGCAGCTCCACAAAAAAAGAAGAGCAATTTAAGACCTTTGCACTCCTCTGTCTGGGAAGTGATGACCCTCTCTCTGCAGTCGGCATCAGCGTCCAACTGGGCGTCATGGAGAGGTGGCTTACAGACCTGCAAATGCCTCAGTGTATCCTGCCTTTTAATTGTGGTCTTGAGGCAGAAAGGGCAGTGGAAGTGACCACTGCTTCCACTCCTGCAGGCCTGGTGGCATTTTGTTATGAAGAAATCTATGAAGGGATAAAAGCATTATGTGCTTACCCTATAAGAGCAACTAGTATGTAAAGTTACTATTGGTGAGCTTACTAAAAAGCAATAGTTACAAACAAACAAACAATAGATAACCGCACACTGATTGAGGGAACTAACCTTCATGTTGAATGGCATTTTTTACATGCAACTCCATGTGCTGCAAAACCTTTGCCCTACACCTGGGCTTGTACAAAGAAGTGGGGCAAAGGGGACAATGATGGTCGGTACAGCAAACTGTGCATCGTGTCACCTGCGGTGTGTTATTTTTTTTTAAAGACACTTATGTGTATCTTAAGGAAAATCCAAAATCACAGAAAGAAACCATCAATGTCTGCAACCATAATGTGCTCTAAGTAACGTTTGCAAATATTCGCTAAAAAAATCTCAAAATAAAACGTTGATGCAGTTTTAATGGTAAAAGTCGCAGGTTTCATCAAATATACGTTAGCAGGGACACAACAACCAGTGGCGGAACTAGAGTTTTATACATGGGGTGGCCAAGGGGTGTCCACGGCTACTTCAGGGGGTCCATAGACCATGACAGAACATTAGTATGTAAACCTAACCTGGTATTTAAGTAGAATGAATACATCCTATGATTGCTGATTACAGGTAGAAGTGATATTTACCTTAACCCACAGTTCTTTAAAGTAGAAGATGGTGTGGTCCAAAAAGGTAACTTCACTAGAATCCTTTAACGTACTAACAAAAGTCAGTGTCTCTACTTCGGAACTGCAGCTCAGTTTCAGGCATGTACACACACAGTGTATCACAGAGCACAATGCCACAGATGTTGCAGGTTGAGGGAGCGTGCAACTACAGGAATGTTCATCAGAGGTGTTGCATGTGAATTGAATGTTCATTTCTTTACTATAAACCGTCTCCAAAGGTGTTTCAGAGAATTTGGTTTGATAAATACTCTAAAAAGCCTTTGAGAGTGGCTTATTCCTGCAATTGCACGCTCCCTCAAAACTTGCGACATCTGTGGCATTGTGCTGTGTGATGAAAATGCACATTATAGAGTGGCCTTTTATTGTGGCCAGCCTAACACACACCTGTGCAATAATCATCCTGTCTAATTAACATCTTAAAAAGCCACGCCTGTGAGGTGGATGGATTATCTCAGCAAAGGAGAAGTGCTCACTAAAACAGATTTAGACAGATTTGTAAACAATATTTGAGAGAAATAGGCCTTTTGTGTACATAGAAAAAGTCTTAGATCTTTGAGTTCAGCTCATGATAAATGGGGGGAAAAACAAAAGTGTTGCGTTTATAACTTTCTTCAGTGTATATTATTTCAACTAATAGCAAAGGAATTAGCCTAAATAAGACCAAATTAAATCTATGTGATAAAAAACCCTTTGGATTTATAATTTTAGAATATCAGTGTACTAGCTAGTACACAGTGCAGGTATAATTTAAAATATGATTTATCATTTTAGAATGTCAGTGTACTAGGTAGTGTAAAGTTCTCTTGTAAGAAGCACTGCTGACTGGTGTAACAACAGGAATCTTACAAAGTCAAAACATTTAATGGAAGACCTCTTTATACAGTTCTAAAAACACAAAAAACTCAGTGACAGTAGACAGTCTGTCCCTGCCACTTTTATCAAGAAGCCGCTTTGTTCGATGAACCCCATGTTTGAGGTCCTCTAAATCTGACTCAAAGGTCTGAGCAAAGGCAAACAGAGGCCCAAGAATGTTGTATTCTTTCAAATTATAAAGCTTCTGCAGGAGACCAAAAAAGTTAACTGCCACAGCAACAGCCAAATGCAGACACACCAAAATGCTTCCTGATCATGACGGCTGCACCGTCATATCCTTGCGCTACAAGATTATTTCTGTAGTCCAAACCATAAAAAAATGTTGAATAATGTGTCATCTCTCTATGTAAATGCATAATTAAGGGCTCCACAAGATTAGATATGAATAGCTAAATAAAATGTGTAGTTTGAAATATAGGCCTGGCCTACTACTGGGTTCTTTTAGAACAGCATATCTGGTGCTTGATGCAGGTGGGAGGGGCTCGATGACATCACCTGGCTGCTCTGGCTGGCTTACTGTCTTGCTCAGAGACAGAGGAGTCTGTGTCATCCCTTGATACATCTATTACATTAAAATAACACAAGAACCATTAGTGTATAATCACAATAAAAAATCCACAGCTATCAAAACATGAAAAGACATGAATCAAAAACCAACATTTAAAAATGTGGCT
>JACXGM010039145.1:0-10652 GCA_016801145.1 Umbra pygmaea
GCACTATATTTTATATGTTCGTTCAATCTCTTTTATTTCTTAAACTGTACTATTTTTCTAACTGTTTTTCACTTTTATTTTAAATGCTTTAATTTTATCTGTTTTTAATTTTTGTGTTTTCCTGTTTATGTAAAGCACATTGAATTGCCATTGTGTATGAAATGTGCTATATAAATAAACTTGCCTTGCCTTGCCTTATATTTAAATATATAAAAAACTTCATCAGCCAGCCTGAACTAATGAGTTAAGTTTATATCACAGTCCAATTTCGACCCTCACGATCCCCAGACTCTCACACCACCAAATGGCACCACAGCCTGTTCAGGACCACACTGATGCCCTGATCCAGGTCTGGGAGGAGATCTCCAGGGGACACCATATGCCGTCTCATCAGGAGCATGCCCAGACTTTGTCGGGAGTGCATACAGGCACGTGGGGGCCATACATACTACTGAGTTACATTATGAGTTGCCGTGATGAAATTCATTCAAGTTGGAACAGCCTGAGATTTCGATTGTTTACTTTGATTTTTGGTGTGAGTTTGAATCCGGCCATTTATCGGTTGGTGATTTTGGTTTCCATTGATCATTGTTACGTAATTTTTTTGTCAACATATTACACAATGTACAGTAATGTTTCGGTCATCGTGACCCAATTTTTGCTTTGGGTGTTCCCTTAATTTCTCTGAGCAGTGTATTGTGTGTGGACATTAATGTGATCTGGACAAGATGTCCACATGTGGACGAGTCTACTGAACAGGTAAACATTATATAGATAGGCTTCGTTATCAGTTGTCTAATACGTTAGCAGACCCACTGAACCGATTCATGACTTGCACCTGGGTCACCTGGTTGCGTCATTGCCATGGTCACAGATGACGCAGCCGTATTAATGATCTGCAGTTCAAAGGGTGTGCATGACTCTTTAGAGATGACGGTTTTGTCTAAATTATACGGTAAGGGCTTATTATTACAAGGTTGCCGTCATCATCATAATATCAAACGCAATGTGACAGATGGCAATTTCACCAATATACTGCGTTTAGTTAAAATTTGTTGATCTGAAAATGATCACCGAACGACTAGCTGCTCGATATTTGCCTCCGAAAGTGTTTAGTCTTCAAGAATTAGTAATGCACCAAGTCTTCACAATTCAGTAGAAAGCTCTTTTGGACCTCAGCCATTCACGGTAGATCTTTTTTAGAGCAGATCTGATTGATCCAAAAAAATGCTTTGGGGCTGTGGATATAAACACAACCTCAGCAGTCGGGAAGTGGAGATATTGTTCTAGTCAAACACTGTCATATTTTTTTGAATGTCTTTTATGTTTAAAACATATATGAAGCTGTTTAAAACAGGTGCCTGGATCCCATTTAGATGTTGTCACGGTCGGCCTCGGCAGACGTACAGTCCAGAGACTCAAACACACGCGTCATGGAGAGACGCTAACATTACCAGAACATCCCGGAAGCTTTTTTGACATTTCATTATATTTTTCATTATATTTTTCATTCCGCTGCTTGATGGCGTGTTGTGTTGTGGCTGCCTGCTCCGGCAATGTGGATACGCTTCACAGAACACCTCATCTCTCAGTCACACACACACACACACACACACACACACACACACACACACACGGTCCTACACAAACTCACCTGTCTGCGATCATAACAGTCTCAAAGCTTGTGCCGGAGGTCACAGCAGTCAAGGTCCTTCATCTAAATCACTGTTCAATATTAAATGATTAACATCGCATTCCTGAAGCTTCCTATTTACATGTTCTGTTATTTGTATAGCGGCTATACAGTAGGCAGCTTTTATTTATTCAGTTTGAGATGGTTTTAGCAAGGACACGCTTGTTGTAGACTTCGGCGTTTAAAGCCTTTAAAAGGTGGACTTAGTTTCTTAAACATGGACTTAGTTTGGTAGAGCGCATCCATATCTGTTCTGCTTTCTGCTTTACTGCAGATAGACCACTGGATAGGGAGGCCACGGAACTGTGCGTGCGTGTGTGCGTGCGTGCGTACGCAAGTGGCCCAAGTGGCCCAAGTGCATGTAGTTATGATTTGTTGTGTGATTGTGTGTGCGTGTAGCTTTGCTTGCTGATATGTGTGTGACTGTGTGTTACCTCTACGTTGCTCTCAGCCTCTAGAGCACTCAGTCTCTACTCTCTGTAATGACAACGGCCTAGGAAGAGAGGGTGTCAGATGGCTCAGTGGTTAGGGAGTCACTTGTAGTAAGAAGGTTGCTGGTTCGATTCCTGATTGTGCAAGATGTCGTTGTGTCCTTGGGTCGGGCACTTGAACCTTAATTTGTTGCTGTATGTCCCTGTACTCACTGTTCGCTCTGGATGAGAGTATTATGGAAATATAAGTTGTTGAAAAGACGTTTCCTACATAGTGTGTTGCTCTATACCAGGGTTAAAGGCCTTAGGGTAGTACATAGGGAATAGTGTATGATTTGGGCTTTAGTACACATAATGATCCCAGAGTGGTCACCTATATTTACAAGTGTCCTTCTACATGTGGACCAAATTGACCCCTATTCTCTCTTTCATGGCACCGTGTACGAAATAGGGGCCATCTATAGCCTGCAGGGCAATTTGCTTGAGTTTATCATCATGTTTGAGTGAAATACAGGTGTTATTGGATTTCTCTGTCTGCCTGCCTCTCAAGAGCATACACTGGTCCCCAGTTCCCCAGTAGCAAAGGTGGGTTTAAAAGTTTGAGAGGAAAAAACATCTGAAAACAAATCTACACTCACCTTAATTATATATACAGTTGTGGTCAAAGGTTCTGAGAATGACAAGTACTGGTCTCTACAAAGTTTGCTGCTTCAGTATTCTTAGATGTTTTTGTCAGTAGTTACTATGGTATACTGAACTATAATTACAAGTATTCCATAAGTTTCAAAGGCTTTCATTGACAATGACATTCAGTTTATGCAGAGTCAATATTTGCAGTGTTGATCCTTCTTTTTCAAGACCTCTGCAATCTGCCCTGGCATGCTGTCAATTAACATCTGGGCCACATCCTGACTGATGGCAGCACATTCTTGCATAATCAATGCTTGGACCTTGTCAGGGTTTGTGGGTTTTTGTTTGTCCACCCGCCTCTTGAGGATCGACCACAAGTTTTCAATGGGATTAAGGTCTGGGGTGTTTCCTGGCCATGCACCATTATTTTTGATGTTTTGTTCCCCGAGCCACTTAGTTATCACTTTTGACTTATGGCAAGGTGCTCCATCATGCTGGAAAAGGCATTGGTCGTCACCAAACTGTTCATGGATGGTTGGGAGACGTTGCTCTCAGAGGATGTGTTGGTACCATTCTTTATTCATGGCTGTGTTCTTAGGCATAAGTGTGAGTGAGCCCACTCCCTTGGCTGAGAAGCAACTCCAAACATGAATGGTCTCAGGATGCTTTACTGGTGGCATGACACAGGACTGATGCTAGCGCTCACCTTGTCTTCTCTGGAAAAGGTGTTTTCTAGATTTCCCAAACAATCGGAAAGGGGATTCATCAGAGCAAATGACTTTACCCCTGTCCTCAACAGTAATACCTTCTTCACAACAATTGAACCTCTCTCCTTGAAGTTCTTGATAATCTGATAAATGGTTGATTTAGGTGCAATCTTACTAGCAGCAATATCCTTGCCTGTGAAGCCCTTTTTGTGCAATGATGATGGCACATGTTTTTTTGCAGGTAACCATGGTTGACAGAGGAAGAAAAATTATTTCAAGCACCACCCTCCTTTTAAAGCTTTCAGTCTGTTATAGTACAGTATGTCCTTTTATAGTACAGTATGTCCGTTTATAGTACAGTATGTCCTTTTACAGTACAGTATGTCCTTTTATAGTTGTCACGTCTCCCTTTTGGTGTCCGGTTTATTATGGTTATCCCACTTTAGGTCACATTTTGTCTTTATCCAATTGAGGTTCTTAATTTTTTCCCAGCTGCCTGCAGTTAATCACTAGTCCCCTATATTAGTTCTGATGTGTTTGCTGGTAGCTGTCGGTCACTGTTTATTGTCAGCATTCCATATAGTTGTTTTTCAGAGAGGAGAACTGTTATTACCTGTTTTGCCCCGCGAGGCAGTTTTGCTTTCTAAAGTGTTTTCGTAATATTAAAACACATTTATTTTCCAAGTCTCCTCACGTTTGTCTCATCCCTACTTGAGCATTATGTATAATAATAGTAGCCTACTGGAATACCAGTTTGGATTGAAGTACAATTTGGATATAGTAACTGCTTTAGAGAGAGGTTTAATGCCATCATGTTTAACAATTATCTGACTTAACTTTATCTGGCTTCCCATTTTAAGAATGTGTAAAAAACATTTTTGTTCTCACTTGACAAAGCAGTTCCTCTGGATTTAGTAAATAGATGTTCAATCCGAGATATCACCAATGAATTAATCAGGGTTATTTTCCCACAAATGGACAAATGTTTCCCTCTCTAAGATTTCAACATCATATCTTTTTTACT
This sequence comes from Umbra pygmaea, assembly GCA_016801145.1. NCBI lineage: Eukaryota > Metazoa > Chordata > Actinopteri > Esociformes > Umbridae > Umbra > Umbra pygmaea. The sequence continues at coordinate 4,486 of JACXGM010039145.1, forward strand.
AAGTCTTCTTTCAAAATGTACATCTGGTATGTGCACACCTGGTACAATAACAGCACCCTCTGATTTAAACAGGTCCAAACACTTTAAAGGTCTACCTTTTAGATTTCAAACTTGTAATATTTTACATTTATCTTAGTTCAGTTTTAAACCTGAGAGACTGATCAGTTGGGGTTGTCAACGTACATTATTAATTTGGTCTCTAACCCAATAATTTCTAACCTTATTTACAGTTTTTAATTCTAGTAACTTGGCAGAGGCTGTTATCTAGTGACGACTTACAGTTAATTAATACATAAAGAGAAACTAGGTGAAACAACCACACCTCAGTGTTTCAGTATTTAAAACTTTGAGTGTATGGGAAAATAAACAGTGGAGTCCGCGGGGTGTAGTGGGCTAAGTTGCTGCATTGAAGGACAAGCTATTTCATGATAGTCATTGGTTCAAGCCTGACAATAATTATTGGGAGTGCAGAAAAATGGGGAGGGGGGATAAACACAGTGCTGGAAAAGTCATTCAAATAAACATAAATCTTTTTTTCAAACAACAAAGTTTGTTTATTGTTTTTATTAAGTATATTTTTATAGCTGACAACTAAATATCCATAAAAAAGGTATGGTGGTAGAGGGAAACATTTACTGAACAACTTTTAACCACTCATAGCACTCAGACATTTTACAATTATTTATTTAAAAAATATATATTTATAAGAGATAATTAGAGATTCCCCAAAATAGATAAAGTCCAGGCACTTATACTGTAAATAAATCCCAAACTCAAGTTATCAAATGCTTTCTCAAAATCAGTTTAAATTAAGCATTGTTTCCTTGGCTTTCTGGTTTTCAGTTGTTTCTAATAGTTGTACAATATTAACTCCTATACACTTTCATGACCCCCACCCATTTGCCTCTGCTCTGCTGCCCACAGAAGGTGCTGTCTCGGCAAGAGGAGCTGAAGGAACGAGCCAGGCTTCTGCTGGAGCAGGCTCGGAGAGACGCCGCCACGAGGGCGGGCAGCAAACACCTGCCCATCTCAACTAACTCTGTTCCTGTCAAAATGGCACAAGTCACCGATGTAAGTCACCGTTTATTATATTTTATTTCAGAACATATGGCACTGAATGTACAGTATTTTTTAATCGAACCGAATACCGTTTATGTGTAACTATATACGTGAATGTTTGTACTCTGTGTGTAACTTCATGTCGCCTGCAAATTCCGCCTTATTTTGGCCAGGTCGCGATTGCAAATGAGAACTTGTTCTCAATCGATTAACCTGGTTAAATAAAGGTGAAATAATAAAATAATAATAATAAATACAGTAAGGCTGAGTGATGTCATTCTGTTTGCTGGAGTTTGAGTGGCCCTATAGGAGAGGAGCCACCGCCCACATTCTCCTCTTCCACCGCTACATTTAATTTTTATTTAACCTTTATTTAACCAGGTAAGTTGACTAAGAACAATTTCTTATTTACAGCAACGACCTGGGAGCAATTAGGGTAAAGTGTCTTGCCCAAGGACACAACAACATTTGGCTCAGTCGGGAATCGAACTGGCAACCTTCTGACTACAAGTCTGACTCCCTACCCACTGAGCCATCTGCGCCCCTACATGTCTCTCTCTTTATTTTTAAGGCTGTAAAATAATGGAAAATACAAATAAAGTAAATAAGGTGTTGAAAAACAGTAGCATAGTGTGAGGATGAAACAGGATAGTTTGAACAGATGATGAGGGATTTGAAGAAAAAATTTAATGAATACCTTTCAGTAATGAAATATCTGCAGCTTCGTACCGGCGCTAGCTGCTTGCATCCTTAAAGGACATGTCAGATGCCCTTGAATTAAATGTTTTTTTTGTGTGTGCACGTGCACGTCTGTGGGCCTTTAGGAATAACCAATTTAGCATAATCTTAACCTCCTGGAAAAAAAGAAGCCCCAGTCAAAGACTGATTCAAGTTCTTCAGAAGGGAAATGGAATTAAAACAGTTTTCAAAGTCTTCCACGGAGGCCTGTGTATTTCTACTGCATCGAAATTCTTTTACCGTCCGTCCCAAGATGTTAATGTTGTAGAGCCAAGATGGACGCCTCGTCGCCTAGATTAAGGTGCTGAAGTAGGCGACTGCACTCCCTCTCTTTCACCCTAATGCCTCATTTCTCAAGGACAACACTAATAAGCATTAGGTAAAGAGGCAGGGGGGGAGTTATTGAATTGTTTCAGTGTTTTAATAGAAAACATTGATTAGAAGAATCCCGTTCCTTAGCCCCTGGGTCTGTGTGGATAATTGTTACCGATTCAGATTAGATTATTTGATGTCTTGTTTTGATTAGCGTGTGTGTGCATGCGCATGCAATTGTGTCTGTATATGTGTGTGTTTATGTTTATGTGTGTGTGTGTGTGTGTGTTTGTGTGTGTTCGTGTCATCAGTAGTGGGGTCATGGTCTCCCTAAGTAGGGACTTTGTGGTTTAGCATGCCTACGGAATATTTTAATTCAATTAAAGCACGCTTCATTCTGCCACGGCCACTAATGTAGAGGAATTGAAGGAAGGAAGGAGAGAAAGAGGAGTGAATTAGCAGAAAGAGAATGTTACTAGTCCTGTTGTTATAGTTACAGACCTGCCAAGGTTTTTGCTTACATATTTAAACAAATCCTGAAAGGATGGGTGGTCTGTGTGGCATAATGGGCAAAGTCGCTACATTGCAGGACAGTCTACATCACAGTGGTCATGGGTTTAATCCAGACCATGGGTTCTCTGACTTTCCCCGGGCCTCCAGCACGATGCAGCGCATAATTGGCATAGTGCTGTCCAGGGTTAAAAAAATCAGATTATCTATCCTGCCACGTCACTCTCCAGCAACTTCTTGTGTTCAGATCGGGTGCCTGTAAATTTAATCGTGGAAGTATAGTTAGGTAAAGTAATCATCCCATGCATGGTTCGACTAGTTTTGCGTGTTGGGTGAACAGTGCGAAAACTGGTTGGCTGAACCATGTGCGCGCCCCTTGTCATCACACAGATCTGTAGAAGGAGTTGTGGAGCTGCCGACAAAGGCAGGATTAGAGAGGGAATTGGGAAGGGAGAAAAATCTGGAATAAAAACAATTAAAAATTCTGGGGACACCATGACGAAGTCGTGTTGCAAGGTGGCGACTTCACGTTGAGGCCCAGAACAGTTCGATTTTATTCATATTAGTATTGTTATTTGTTTTGTGTTGTCCAATTCACAATTATTGCCTTGTCTCATAGTGGCAACTCTCATGTTAGAGTTAATCAGTTGGTCAGTATATGCTAAGCTAAGTATAAATGCTTAACGTTACTGATCGCTCTTGTCGTGTTTGGGCCTGCACAGCGGACTATATAAATTACTGCTAGCATTATGTTATTACTATTGTATAGTCAGTGGGGCTTGTATTATGTTTAACTGATATTGGTAACATATAGTTGTGTGTTAGAGACAGCAGAGCAGGGTAAGCTAAATATTAAGACTAACGTTAGCGTATTACTGCTGTACGATACAGTTAGCTGGGCCTATGTAAACTATAATTGATAGTGGTTACATATAGTTGTATGTTAAAGACCGTGGAGCGGGATATATAATAAATATGAAGGTTAAGACTCAGCAGAGCAGGCCATGCTAAGCTAAATATGGTAACATTAACTTACTACCAGTGCTAAATTAGAAAATGCAGAAGGCCCAGAACACATAGGAGTGCAAGAGGGAGAATGGCCTTGTAGGTCGAGACTGAATAGAGCGCATTTCATTTTAATATCCCAACTTAGGAGTGCAGCAGACACAAAAATGCAGTAGTAGCCTAGCTGGAACGTTTGTTTTAGCTCTGCGTGTTTTATTTTTGGCCCATAGTTTTTGTGGCTGGCATTTGCACAGCTAGGATGCGGTCAATTAAACATGCAAAGTGAGAACAAACATTTTGGTTCATCAGCATGTGCTTCATTCATTACAACCGCAAAGAATATTTAAGAGTGCCTTAACCTCAGCTTTCACATCAGACAAAGTTCGGGGACTTAACGTATGGGTTAGTTATGTGTGTGCTAGGGTTGCGCGGTACCAGAATTTCAAAACTTGCTTTTCATTGGAATGATAAGAGTGAAACGTATTCTGGTCCGATCCCAGAATATCGATACTACCGATATTACGTCTCATGTTTGAAGATCGATATTAGCGTCAATAGGATCGATACCACTTTCAGTTTCTCTCTTCTGCACATTTTACCAAAGAATAAAACTGGCAAACAATGTTCCAGTGTCATGGACTCATCTGAAGTGCTTCTCCAGCTCCTCTGTTGTTGCTTGTGTCTAGGCAGTGTACTCAAACAATGAACATACGGGTCGCGCATTCAGTGTGCACCCTGACTACCAAGAACCAACCGCCATTCCAACACATAAAGGCAACACTTTTTTAAAGTCTCACAGGTGGCAGGTAGAAATTCCACCGCTCACCTTACAATGTACTGTAAAAACACACCTACAAAAAGAAGATGATAGGTACCTAAATTAAGATGGAATATGCCTAAAGAAAGCTCAATTTTCTTCCAGTGCACTGAGATAATTTGACGTCCTAATATGTCTGAAAATAAGACAAAACATGGTTAAAAGTAAATATAATTTAAAGAAATAATATTTCAAATGATAGATGCTTTCTAAAATCATGATACACTTCTTTCCTGTACGTCAAAGTACACGAGCCGCTTTTAATAATAGTATTGGAATCAATACTGGCCCTGTATTACTGTATTACTTGGTATCGGATCGAACCCAAATTTAGCATTATCACCCACCCCTACTGTCAACATCATATCCATTGGAAAATAAATGCTGTGACATTAAGGAAGTGGACGGGCCTATTGCACCATGAGAAGGCCAATGGAGCGCAATCTTCATTGGAATATGGAATTAAAATATGGAATTACTTCGCTTACAAGCCTAATAGTAAAGGTGAACCCCAAGACATTGCAAGACATTGGCGTTTTAAAGTTTGTCTCATGAACAGGGCAAGACTAAACCTCTCGAAGCTAAGCTCTGCCCAGGGAATAAGGCAGGAAGGTTGGCTTGCATTGAGAAGTTTCATCGCCATTTTAGTGATTTAGCAGACTGTCTTTCCAGAGCGACTTAAGATTGAATACAGGGACATTTATCCTTGACCTACATAGGATGCCTTGCTTAAGGACACAACGATATTTGGCTCAGTCAGTAATTGAACCACTAACCTTACAACTGAACAAGTCAGATCTTAACCACTGAGCCATCTGACATCCAACCCAACACAGTTAAACACTGCTAACTACTGTTCTATGGTACATTCAGCGGATCCTAGCCTAACCAAACTACAAATGCTAACAGTACCCTGTGGGGAGCCAGCCAAGCGTATATAATTGTATAATTGTATAATTGTAAAAAAGTCTACAGAGATAATACTAATATTCATAATATAATGGACAAGGGCTGCATCTGACAACTATTTGGAAAACCTAATAATCTGTCGATTTTTCCTTCTGTTAGTCAATTTATGTTAAAAAAATTATTCCAGAAATAATTGCTAGGATTTTATAAAATAGTGTTTTTCCTCATCTTACACAATCCTTTGTTTAAAACAACTTCAGATAGTGGTAATAAAATACATTTTAAAGAAAGGTAAGAAGAAAGGCTTTTACTAAGCAGTTTCATGTAGTTTGAAAGGTGCTGTTGTTAACTGACTTGATACAACCTGGGCCCGGTTCCCCGATAACGTTCACTCTTAGCCCGCTAAGAAGACTCAAAAAGAGATATCTTACCGAAGTTGTTTACATTCCTAAGTGTGTTCCTCGAAGTCTCCCTTAGGAAGCTTCTTAACACGCTCCATCTTAAGTGCGACGTAACAAAGGCGCTGTCCCAAGGGAAGGTGCTGAATTAGTTTGCATCGATTGCTCAGGAATCGATTTTTCACTTCACGCGAGGTGCAATACGGTGTTAAGTAAGACGACACGTTCTATGTAAATGAAACATTCCTCAAATTATTCCAGTAACATTTATTTTAGCATAGTTTAAGTTATCAGTAAAATATAGACTTATAAGTTTATTAATTATTATTAATTCAATTATCAAATTGTCAGTAATAAGTTCATACGATATGTTGTGACTGGTAGACGAACCACGTATCCCTCGCACTCGCTAATCATTC
>JACXGM010039146.1:0-10652 GCA_016801145.1 Umbra pygmaea
GGACATAATGGAGAGGGACATAATGGAGAGGGACATAATGTAGAGGGACATAATGGAGAGGGACATAATGTAGAGGGACATAATGTAGAGTGGCATGAAAAAGTATGAGAACCCTTTGGAATTGCCTGGATTTCTGTAAAATTGGCTATAAAAGCCAGTTTGATCTTCATCTAATTCACAACAATAGACAAACTTCATCTGCTTAAACTAATAAGACACAAACAATTATATTTGTTACAGTGGCGGCTGCTGGTCTTTCAAAGAGGTGAAGCTCATTTACTTTTACGTAAATGCCCTACGTTCCTTTTCAAGAAAATGTTCTGTGATCCCAGGGCCTGCCCGAGGCATAAACAAACTAAGCGGCTGCTTGGGGCCCCCTGGCCACCAAGGTGCCCCTAATCCATTGCACAGGTGACTCGCGTGGTGGGAGGGGGCCCCCAAATCAAATGCTGCTAAGGGCCCCCAAAACGCTTGAGCTGTTACTGTGTGACCCTGTCGTACCAACTAGCCGTCTTTTTCAGTGACTTGACCACTGTCCTCTCAAAGGGCAGCAGAGCTAGGCTGCTTAAACGGCCTTGGCCCATTGTGTTACGGGTGTAGGACTTGAGACCCTTTAAACAGGAGAAGCTCCTTTCTACACCTGCAGATGTAGCTCCAATTGTTGCCACTAATGAGAACAGTTGGTTAAGCTGAGTCATTGCACTTTCCATGTCTTTAAGAAACACCAAGTAATCACACAGCTTTCCCCTGTTACCCTGCAAGTCCTGATCTGAATACAGGACTTGAAGTTCAGACCTCAGTCTCCCTGAATCACTGTATGAATGGATGAATGAACGAACAATCTAACTAAACAATATTAAACTCGAAGGAGGAAATGTGGGAATTAGGTTAAACTGAAACAAGGAATGTTTAGTTTAGTTTGCCTTTAGTTTTACCAGACAAGTTGACTGAGAACACTTTCTTGTTTGTGGTGTACAATCAATGTGGTGTATAATTGTATGAAATGTATTGTGAAAATTGTCTAGTAATTTCGCCAAGCAAATACCAAGAAATAGGTTGGGTTTTGTCTTTTGACTACACTTGCAAAGTATGTGATTGGACTGAGCTCGAATAGCTTCAGCAACATTTTATAGTACAAAATCACTGTAAATCAAGAAGAGATGCAACCTTTCGACAGACCCTCCAATCATCAACCAGAAGCCTGGAGTCCAGGCCAGCCCCCTCCTCCATTCCTCCAGGCCAGCCCACAACTGCACAACTGTAGCTGTGACACAAGCCAACTGTGAATCCAACCAGGATGCAATGGCACCTCAGCACATATGGGAAGTGTCTTTGCCTGCTGCAAGAAGTAAGGAGGCCCAGTTTCATAGTTCCTTCAATGCCTAACCCAACACTGGTATGCGTGACCATAGAACTATTTCCATCACATCTGACCATAAAAATAGAATGGATAGACAGGCCATTGAACTGCTTGGCATGGTTATTCGATTAGTACACAACAAAATGGTGATTGTTGTTAGGTGTCTCGGTGACAACACGCAAATTGGTTTAATGCGGAAGTAGGCCGCTAGATCTTTGCAATGGAATTGTACCCATAAAAATGGCTGCTGCTATTCTGCTACATTGATTTGAATTTGAATGGCCTTTCTATCCATTCCATTTCTATGCCTCTGACCGTAGCACTTGGCTCCAATTGCGTTGACCATGCCTTTCAGCGAAATCCAGGCGTTTACATTTGTTATTGCTCCTTTTTAAGAAGTCTGTTAGCATCAAGGTTACTTCTAATTGTAGTTTTGGTGACTTGGTGACGCAGAGATTTCACCAAGTATTGACTTAACTGTGTTCTTTTTTCACTTTTCACTGTCTCTGAATGAAAACATACATATAAGACCTCTTTTCCAGGTTACTACTGTTTGAATCTTTTTAATTATTGCTCCAACAGAGGTGGTGTACCTATTTCGTTTTGTAGCTAAATCCATTGTATGTATATACAGTAGTATCATCTGTTACTGTTAACTTTATCAAGGATGCCAATAATTGTGGGGGTGACTGTACCATGACATCTCTCTCCAAAGTGACTTAGTTTCTGAGTCTATAGACAAACCATTTGTGCCAATCACGGTTCTATTAATTCCACATCTAGGGACAAAGCTGTGAATACACACTCCAGAGAGCGTACATTGGAATTTACTTTATTTACTTTGTGGTCACAATTACAGGGTAAGATTTCTGACATGCAGCGCTTGCAAAATCATTGCACGGAAAATATCACACCTGCTGCTAGCTGGCAGTGGCAGTGATTATAGGTAAAAAAGAACATAATATTTCATCTTTCAAAGCAGGTCTTTCATCACATTCAAACTGAGTGCAGAGAGTAAGGGTCAACCCAACCATTCCAGATGTGTGTGGGAGAAAAGTGGGAGATCTTATACGATGCCGTGAAAAGCTTGTGTGTGTTTTGTCTGTGAATTTTATTCAAATGGGCAGGTTCACAGTGGGAGCAGATATCATTCTCAGTCGTGTTTGATCTGTCTATATGTTTCCATCGGTTAGAGTTAGCATATATTTACGATAATTATTTATAATTATAAGTTTTGTAAACAAACAAACAAATAAAAATTCTCCCATAATTCCTTAAAATTATTATTTGAATCTGAAGGTTAACAGTTGTGCAAAATAAATTTGAAAGGTTTTCATACTTTTATTAGTATTATATGTGCCAGTTTACTGAGACATAGTTGATATCCTTTAACTTTTAATAAAATATTGGAACTAATTTACAAAGAGTACATTGCTCTATGTGGACCTGTGTTGGAATATGTACATATTATTTTTTTACATTTACATTATTTACCTCAATTCATTTATCATGCATTCATATTCTGATGTTTATTCCCTTGGGCTTGCAGCCTACAGCCAGTTTTTGATTGTTGCTTTTGAATACTCGATCCCCCTAATCTTGGAAATTCTTGCTGAGTAAAGTTGAGGTAGATATTCTGGTGGCTATAAGACAATTCAATATTTTATACATTATTTTGATAATTTGGTGGGTAGCAGTGTGTTGGAAGAGCGGGTGCATTTATACAGTGGTTAGGAGCCGCTTGTGTGGAAAACCTAAAAGTAGGGTTGGGGAGGAATGCTTATGTGGACGGACTGCTCACAATCATCTCTACCAGCACCGTTGCAAGATATTCTGGGCCCTGTGAAAAAAAAGATGTCTTGGCCCCCCTCCCAAAAATAGATCACATTCATATGATTAATGTGATATTATTATTAAGATCAGACTGGTACCTGCATTCCTCTTGTCTTTTAACTACCACAAGTAATAAGTCTGGGCATGATCCTCTGACTTCTGCCATCAACAAGGCATGTTTGCCCAGAGAACTGCTGCTCACTGCGTATTTTCCTATTTTTCGGACCATTCTCTGTAATCCCTGAAGATGTTTCTGCCAGAAATCCTAGTAGATCAGCACTTTCTGAAAGACTCAAAACAGCATGTGTGACTACAACAAACATACCACATTTAAAGTCACTTAAATCACCTTTCTTCCCCCTCCTGATCTTGGTTTGCAATTCAGCAGATTGTCTTGACTAGGCCAAAAGGCACTGAATTGCTGCCACGTTATTGGCTGTTTAGATATTTACGTTGACGAGCAATTTAACAGGTGTACCTAAAGAAGTGGTCGGTGAGTGTAGTTTATTATGGGAGGAGGGGTGTATGGGAGGAGTACGTGAATGGTAAATTCAACACAACAGCATTTTCTATAATAGTGTAATATAAAAACAACTGAGATATAAAACTCAAACTGTATTGGCCCCCTTCAGGACCATAGGCCCCGCGAATCATATCCGCCATTCTCTGCGTCAGCGAAGGGCCTTATCTCTACTATTGTATATTAGGAAATAATAAAAATTTGCACTGATTACTCTATGACCCACTCATCGATAACATCAGGTTTTATTAGCAAGGTTGTATAGCAAGGGGCAAGTGCATCTGTGAGCAAGCAAAATTACCCAGTGGTGGATCAGGGTACTGCATCTTGTACAGCATCATGCTCAAAAAGATTATATTCAAATATGGCAATATTTGTTTGGCAGGCAAACAAATCCTCACAACACCCACGGCAGAGAAAAACAAGATATATTTTTTCTGTATTTTTCATTTACTTTAAATGTAATTTATAGAAGCATGAAGATGTTTTCAAATATCAGTAGCAGAAATAAAAAAATTCAGGGCAAATTAAAAACAAGAAACAGTTACAAAATCACCCAATATAGACTATTAACAAGCAATTAAGCATTCATTCTCATGGTGAACCATGTAGCTGAACCATGATCCGGAAATACTTTCCCTTCTCTTTCCCAGAAAACACAACTATTACTTGTGTAATGTTAGATACCTGTCAATGCGCCACACGTTACATGTTTACATACATTTTCATCTCACTGTTTTCCTCCATCAATAGTAAAATGGTTCGCTAGCATAATATACGTCAAACACAAAAAAAATTGCCATGCACTATTTAAAGACTGTCACAGGTTTTGATTTGAAACGTCAAACCCATCGCGTTCTGAGCCTGATGAGCTTCTTTCTTCCAACATGCGCCGGGCCAATGATTTATAACATTCCATGATCCAGGCTAATAGAATAACCATTTATTACAAAATACCTAGTTTAGCTTCAAATATATTTCTTTGGCGATGTAAACCAGATGATTATTATCATAATATATTATAGTTTTAATTTGACCAATTCTTGCATTTCTTATTTCAGTAGAAAGTCAAGCTAAGTTTGTCCATAATGGTTAAAGACTGCTATTTAAATATTAGTACACAGTAAAAAAGTCAGTGTTAAATTAACACACTAAGTGTTTATATAGGTCCAGTGGACCTATATACACACTGAAGAGTGTTAATTTAACACTTATGGTGTTGATTTAACGCCAAAGTTTTTACTGTGTAGCACCCTGCCAAAGTGTTCCAGTGTCTGGTAAAGGAAGGGTTTGGGCAACAGCAAAAGAGCTGTACTGCTCTTCCTCAGAAATGTGAATTAGCGTAGCACTCAAACATCTTACCAGCACCAAGGTAATTATTTACAAACAGTTCTCCCTACCCACAAAACTTTGATATCAAGAAGCAGGTCCAAGGCGGAAGTGGATTCTAAACCCTCAAACAGTGAACTTCTGCTTTAATAAACACTTGAAAGTTGCTTCAAACATTTGAAAGAGTACAAGCCCAGCCTCAATACAAATAATGCACCTTTTCTCTATGTCAGACAAACACACAACAACACCATTATATTGTCACATTCCATGGCACTGTTCAACATTAGTGACAGCAGGATGCCTGGGCTGAAATGTGGGTCCCATAACATTTGACCCCATGTCTTCCTGCCATGTAGAACAAACCAAAGAAAACCCTTCAGTTTTTGATAAAATGTATTCTATAAAGAACTAAATCAGTAGGCTTTTCTATTTAATTCAAGACATAAGCACACACACAATCACTTGTACAAGCACACATACAGACACGCAAACTTCGAACAACAAATTTATATTTGTATGTGCCTTTATTTCAAGGCACATAAACCACTGATTGCAAAAAGCTGTGTGCCAGACATGTGTCTTCTTTTGAAGTCTCTGAGGAGCACATGAGGCATATGGTCCATGAGCCTCCATGTCCACACAACTGGAGCCTGAGGCATTGAAAAGATGGAGAGAAGAACCAGTCATGGACTAAGAACAGCTTATGGATCAGTTCCAGGCATTTAGTTACAATACACTGGCTTGACTGACATGCAAGGTGCAATTTATCTAATGAAGACAGTTTCCTCCACCACCACTGCTACTTTGATTTAGAACTGGTATCCTTGTATTGATGAGGCTTGTAAAATAAGCCAGCCATGGGGTGAGACAGTGGTTTACATACAGTACAAGACGAATGAATAAAGGAAGATGAGTTGTGATTGCACAGTGGAAACAGGCCCAAAAAGTGTGTGTCCTGAAACAATTAGGCAGAGAAACTAACAATCTGGTGATATGCCTTCAAATCAAATCTTGAATGACACCATTTGACAATGTTATTTGTTTCAATAACAGTGTGTACTGATTGGTGTATAACAATGTACTGTAGCCTGGTTGGTGCAAAGGAAATGGTGGTTAGCCCATATTTAGGCAGTTGGCTTCTGTTTTTTCTTGGCATGATCTAAATTTTTAAAAGTAAGCCAGGAGTATCCTAAAAATGTCAGACCTACATTCAATATCAGAAACCAAATATGTTTGTGATTGAATCACTTGGGCTGTTGTGACATAGTTTTGGCAATGCAGTTGCAGTAACATTTTCACCATATCAACAATTTCACCGGGAAATGTCGGTAAGCAGTTATACACTTGCTGAGGGATGAATAGCTGAGAGAGTCACTGGTTCAGTCCCAAAGTCAAACTCTCACTTGCATGACAAACAGAATTTTCAATATCGTACATTACATACCATAGAAATTGAGTAATTCGAAGTGCTATTCCAATGCAAATAAATGTAGCAGAATGGTCAGAGCGGAAGCCACTTTTACGTGTACCATTCCATTGCAAAGATCTAGTGGCCTTCCGCATTAAACCGATTCGCGTGTTGTTACCGTGACAACTGACGACAGTCGCCATTTTTTGTGTACTAATCAATGTGCAAGCAAAAAAGTTTTAATAAGGCTTCTATAGATATAATTTCTATGTTACATACACAACCTGACCTCTAAGGGTAACAACATCACCCAAATTGTAGTAATATTACATTAGGACTCCCAAAGCAAATGATAAATTTGATACATGTAGGTGGCAAAGCAGAAATGGTTTTAATCTGATTACAATATCCTTTAGGATAAACATCTGTTTCTTATTATCATTCTGTGGTGATTTATTTGGAACCAGTTAAGTTTGAGTTTGGTGTTTAAAGTAAATCTGGATTTGCACTAAACAAATCTTACTTGACCCTAATGATCACAGTCCTTGGTTTGCCCCAGAATCCATCCACAGTAGCCTATATCACACTAAACAATTCACAAGAACTTTACAAACACAACAAGAATGCAAATCCTTAACCCCTCTTACATAGGTTTGTTTTCATATTACTCTTTGGACATTTCCAGAACATGATAGTTAGCTTTCAGATTCAGTAGATTAGTGGGAACTGTAGGCTACAAATTACTTTCAGAGGGCATTACAATAAACAGAAAATAACCCCTTTAACAGTTGTGCACACATACAACAAGCAAGTTAAAGAACCCTTCCACCAAACTCAAATCTGAGCTTGTTTTCATGTCAAACTATGTTGTTTCATGAGATTTTGTATGTAACCCTTTTGAAATGTATTCATAGTATAAGATATACAAGTTTAAATATATAAATTAATAGTATAAGATATACAAGTTTGAATAAATCATTTCGTAGTATAAGATATATACGTTTGAATAAATCATTTCATAGTATAAGATATACAAGTTTGAATAATTTAAGGTTAAAAAGTTAAAATTCATTGACCAGCAATGAAGATATGATTTTGCTCAATGAGAGAAATGCATATTGGGTAATGTTCATGTTTTACTGAATACAGCATTAAAAATGTGAAATATTTGTTGTGTAATAATATATGTGAAAATGCTTTAAAAATGCCTGTAAGAATAGGAGGAAAGAGCTATACAAAAGTTTTGTGAATTTATTTTATTTCTGGATGTTTTGTAATGAGCCAATCACATTTGAGATCAAGGGACAAGAAAAGGGAGAGAGAGCGCCGAACGAGAGGGAGCGGGAGTAGTTTGATGCCTGCAGAAGAGAAATACGGTTAATGTTAAGGTAATGGACTGTTTTAGTGAGTGTTCAACCAGGACTCTTGTATAAAACGATAATGGTGATATGTATGTCTGTTTGAGTAGACTACTCAGCGCAAGAAGACAGTAACAAGTTTAAGTTAGCTGCTGACTTAGTGGCTAGTGCTAGCGGCTAGCAGCTAGCAGCTAGCGACCTGACTAGTTGAGTCTGTGTAGATCGACAGACGAAGAACAAAAACCCTAACGGAGCCGGAAAGTGTTACCGAGTTTGTGGACTTTGCTGAGATCGTCAACTGTGAGAATTTTCCTTTCAACCTTGCTCTCTTCACTGTGAGTTTTCTTATCCTATCCCATCCTGCCGTTGCCGTGGACCCTGCGCACGTGAAACTACATTCACATTGAGTACAGCCAGGTACCATTTTATTGTTTCTGCCCAGGTGAAGCTGCTATTTGGTTTAGGGCTACAACGTACCCGAGCTGCATCCAGGCCTGCATCATTCTAACATTTGAAGGGTATTTCAACTTAGGCTAGGTTATTGATGTCTTTTTTCTTTTCTTGGGCCCTTATGTCTTTAATGTGATTTTAAATGTATTTGTGACCTGAAAAGTGATTTTGACAAGACACATTTAATTACTGACCTAGGGTAAATGTACCCATTAAGCCCAGGCACCATTTAAGCCCACTTGCAACTTTGAAGTCAATTAAAAAACAAACAGGGGGCTGTCTTCTGCTACTCATTATTTTATCCAATCTAACAAGTTATTAGTCACATGTCAGTTTTTTTTTGAGAACCCAATCACATTTGTCAATGTTGAGTTAGGCCAGCCTACATCAATGCAGTCTCAAGGAGGCTCACATTAAGTCGCCTCAAAACTTTGGTGTGTTGGGACCCCTCAGAAGGAATCTATTTTCAACAATTTACAACCATTAACTTGGTAAGTACATTCATATTATGTAAATTGAGAGATTAATGATTTGATTGTTGTGTCTTATGAAGTAGTTTTTTGTCAGTTTTTACTATTTGATTTTATTTGGAAAGATGAGTTTTGCTAGTTAGCGTAGTGAGTTAATCACAAGGGCAAAATATAGCCATACTGATAGATACAATGCAGAAAGATACAAAATGTTATGTATGTACACTAACTGTTTTCTGATTTATTTTACATCGATCTAAATATTAAGACACAATAAATGGTTTGGGAGGGCTAAATATTTTTTTTAATGCCTTTTCTTCAAGGTGGGCTTAAATGGTACAGTGAAGTAAAAAGTAGCTAGCGCAAGCCAAATTTGGATGAAAATACCTTAATAATTCTGAAGTTTTGGTAACAGAGGGATAACTATGATGGCAAATTTACAGAATATTTAGGGTCCAGGCATAGCTTTATACATTTATTTCAACAAAGCTTTATGTGTACCTTCAGATCCCCCACCCGGTACAGCCAGAAGAGGACTGGCCACCCCCTTGAGTCTGGCCTCTCTCTAGGTTCCATCAAAGTCAACCCAGGTAAATTCGTTTTTCTACTGAGGTAAAAAAGTTCGCTTTCGTTTGAGCTCGTAGCTCTCCTTTGCTGCCATCTTCACTTCAGTGTCTCGCGCCAGTTGTAATTTGACAGTCACTACTCAACTCTTGATTGGCCAACAGTGCGCGAGATGCAAATATATTTATGCATTTAGCAAATAACAAAAAGTATGCAGGATGTTAAGTTTTACAATGCAATTTTTTTTCATCAATCCTTTCCAGTGGCCCGATCGGGACAGTGAGTTGCTAGTCTAACTGTCCCAACGTTACTCTTTACTGGCCCCGGGCCATCGGGCCTTCGTTATTGTCGAGCCCTGACTCAGTACTTTCACAACCTCTGGTTTCTTGACAGAGTCCCAAACAATAGTTTCAATCTGCATATACAGGTGAAGGTTAAGGATATTGAACAGAGTGATCCTTTGCCGGGCTAACCTGAAAGGTGTACTTTTCACCAGGCAAACCATCAAGAAATCAAAATGCTGTACAAAAAGTAACTAAAAGCAATGAAAGTAGGCTAGCCTCTTCTTTATGAGCTGTTTTGCAAGTCGTGTTTGATATTTGATGTTAAAACGTTATTAGTGCAGGTGATGAGTTGGCAAAAGCACGCAAACAAACTTTTTAAAATACTTAATGTAATGTAAATGTTAATGTAAGACAGGTTAATGACTTTCAGTGTCAGTGTTTTTACTACTTAATTTTTTTATATTATCAATATATAAAACCTAAAACCTATGAATGTAGCTTATGAGAATAATATTTGTAGTCCTATCTCTTGTTCACGAGCTGTTCCTCCAGTCATGTTTGTGGTTTGATGATGGTAATTATTGGTTCAGGTGACAAATCGTCTTAAGCAAGCCAAACATGAAATGAAATGTTTTTTTGGATACTTGCTAATTTAAGACATATTATTGAATACATATTTGATGTTTTCACTACATTTAAAAAAGTAAAGTTTTATTTGGAACACATGTGGGCTTAAATGGTGCCACGGTACCAATTAAGCCCATGCCAGACTTTTGACTTTATTCATAAAATATATTTATTTTATATGATAAAATATACACAAATAAATGAATGTATTTTCAAATGAGAGATTACTCCTACATTTTAACAAATGAAAATGTTAAAGGGATACTTCACCCTACAGCGATCTGGAGGTGCTAGTAGCTTCTCCCAGACATTTGTAGAACAGTGAGATATGTTTAATACATGCCTGGCTAGTGTAAGAGCAAGATTTGAAATTTCGCGGGGAATTTTCACACGCTGACGTCACGGTGGCAATCCAATCGACTGTGGAGATAGGAAAATGAATGTAG
>JACXGM010039147.1:0-10652 GCA_016801145.1 Umbra pygmaea
GAGGCCTATTGCAAATAAGGGCTATATTTCATTAACACAAAACAAAATGTTGATAACGCTTGCTATGCGTTATGTTACTAACTATACAATAACTGCCGAGCGCTCCTATTTTATTTAAATTACCATTACGGTCCTCTCCGAAAATAAAATGCTTGTTGTCAATCACTGTGTGTTGTTTTTAAGGTAACCTTATTTTCTCTGCTATAATGCATCAGGAGCATGATTAATTATAGCCAATAAAATAATATATGCTTCCCAATACGATAGCGTTATACGTTTCTGTACATGAAAAAATGAAAGCGCAAGTTAATATCACAGTAACCATAAATGTCCAAGGGTTGTCATTTTAAATGAAGAACACGTTGCAGATGCAAAACAGACAGCCGGTATATTTCGCTCCTCATTACCTATATCTCCCCACCTTTCAAAACGAAGCGCCAGGCTCTGGTTGCGCGTGTCAACGCGCCGCGTGATTTAACTAATATAGGCTATATATACGTAAAAAATAAATACTTCTTAACTGTTTAACTGATAGTATTAATCGGTCAAACGTTTTATTTTCGGTTAACGGTTAAACGGTCAATATGAGCATCCCTAGAGTCTACCAAATTCTGGCACCTATGAACAGGAATTCCAGCCCAGGACAATTGGACTACATTCCACAGTTCCTCTGCATTTCTTGTTTTTGCCTCAGAAACAGCATTTTCCATTGAAACCTGGGTATTGGGGTGGCCATTCCATAATGTTAATCTTGTTGGTCGGGAACCAAGATCTTGCTCGCTTACTGGTGTGTTTGGGGTTGTTCTCTTGTTGGAACACCCATTTAAGGGTATTTTCTCTTTGGCATAAAGCAATGTAACCTCTTGAAGTATTTTTGTGTATTCAAACTGATCCATGATCCCTGGTATGTGATAAATAGGTTCGATACCATAGTACGAGAAACATCCTAATGTCATGATGCTTGTGCCACCATGCTTCACTGTATTCACAATGTACTGTGGGTTGAATTCCGTGTTTGGAGTGTTGTCTGACAAACTGTCTGCACCCCCTAGACCCAATGAGAACAATCTTGCTTTCGTCAGTCCACCGAATGTTGTGCCTTTTCTCCTTATGCCAGTCAATGTGTTCTTTGGGAAATTGTAACCTTTTCAGGACATGTAGTCTAAAAAAAAAAGGACTTTGCGGGTGCTTCTTGCCAATAACTTGGCTTCACATAGGCGTCTTCTAATTGTTACAGTAATCACATGTAACTTTAGATTTTCTTTGATCACCCTGGAGTTGATCATTGGCTGAGTCTGCCTTTTTTGCTATTCTTCAATCCATTCGAATGGTGGTTTTCTGTTTACTTACACATCTTTCTGGTTTTGGTTGCCATTTTAAAGCATTTGAGATCGTTTTTTGCACTCTGTTTTCCCCTCCAATCAATTTTTTAATCAGCGTACACTGTTCTTCTGAACAACGTCTGGAATGACCCATTTAACTCAGATTTTTTCAGAGAGAAATGCACTTGTCCTTGAATAAGGGCCACCTGTTTGACACCTGTTTTACACAATGAATGACCTCAGTGCTTGAACTCCACACTGCTATTATTTTGAACATGCCCCTTTCAATTAATGATTCAATTACACAGAATCAGCAGCATGCATGTCATCACTGTTGGGTCTGTTGGTTTTCTGTTACTCTACGGCACCTACTAGTAAATTATTTGCCATGTAGAAATATGATTTCTACCAAAAACAGTCATTGGTCTGGTTAGTGATGTTGGACTTCTATTATTTTGAACACAATTGTAATTTAAAATTTGAGCTTGTGCACGTTTCATGAATGAGGGCCACTGAGACAAAAAAGTCCTGCAGGTGTTATGCAGTTGATCCAGTAGTATTCACAAGCATACAGATGGTCAGAGATGGGAAGTAACGAAGTACAAATACTTCGTTACTGTACTCAAGTCGATTTTTCAGATATTTTTACTTTACTATTTATTTTTGTGCCGACTTTTTACTTTTACTCCTTACATTTTTAACACGAATATCGGTACTTTCTACTCCTTATATTTTACAAAATTGTCTCTTTACTTTAGTTTCAAATCATTTCAGTGGAGTCACCGTTATTATTTCTCGTGTCATTAATACCGAATTCAATATATTGAATGGGAATATACGTTGCATTTGACGCACCACTAGACGACTTGACAGATTCGGCAGCATTCATTCGCGGCAAATCATTGCGACTTGATCGCGGTAACGTTAGCACAGTATTATGGATGGCGACATGATTGAAAATGAAGAAAACGGAGATCCCAGAGATTCTGCAGACAAGCAGCAAGATATTCCCAAATATCCCTGGCCTTATCTGCGAGAGATGTTTGACATAGTAGGCATAAAGAAAAACTCCTGGCGAATGTGCTGCAAATTTGAGGTATACATTTGATCACATGCGGTGTCTCCCTCCAGGTCCCATCACACACACACACACACACACACACACACACACACACACACACACACACAAAAAACACACACACACAAAAAACACACACACACACACACACAAAACACACAAAACACACAAAACACACACACACGCTTTTTCACTCACTCACTGTCCTACACACAATAATGTTATGACACGTTAAACATTACAAAAGGTGTGTATATTTGTCCTACATTACATTATGACACATTACACTATACAGAAGGTTTGTATACCCTAGTTGCTCACAAGTTCTTTAAGGGATTAAGGACAAATCCATGTGCATCTACAGATCCACATACATTACTTGCCATTTTTTTGTTGGATGTTTATTTGCATATCAATTAATATTGGTTTTATGCAATGCACATTGAATTTGTAATTTCTCCAACTTTTATAGTACTTCAATTGTAAAAATTGTAAGCCTGACATATTGCATTTATTATTATTAGCACTCCATGTTCAAAGATTTACTAGCTGTCAGTTAATTTCTTATACACTGCTGCCATCCCTTAGTTGTAACTCTAAAAGTATGGGGAACTTGAGCAAACACATATTTGAGCACACACACACAGACATGCCGACAGGAATCCCCAGCAGGCCGGGGACACAATTAAACATTTAGGGCCGCCCGGTAAAAAAAATATGACTGTGCAAAAACAATCCCAGTCCCCCCCGTCAGCGTCCCGCACACACACATACATGTAGATTCCTTCAAATGTTAAGGGGAAGATTAAAAAACAGAAACTTTATCTATTAATTCTCACAGAATCACAATTGAATTAATATCTTTCCACTCAGTCAGAATCTTATTAACCTGGAGTCCCAGTCTCTGTCACAATAATCATATATGTAATGTTTTAGGCCTATTGGCAGACATCTATTTAAAATGTAGGCAATGATACATAAAGAGCCTTTTTTACATGTCCACTGAAGTTTCTCAGCTTGCACTCTAACATGTGTGTGGTCATGTAGCTTTGCATACATTTTTTTTGTCATTCGCCAGGCTACTTTTACTTTTATACTTTAAGTAAATTGCCAAGCCTGTACTTTGTTACTTTTACTTGAGTAAAGAAGTTAAATCAGTACTTCTACTTTTACCAGAGTATTTTTAAAAACAAGTATCTGTACTTCTACTTGAGTACAGGAAGTGAGTACTTTTGCCATCTCTGCAGATGGTGCAGTGATAATTTGCTCATCAAGGGTAGGGGCTGCAATTAGATGTACCACGCCATGTCAATCAAGTTTTTAAAAGAAAACAATACACATAATGACCACCAGGTGGCTCCGGGGAGCAAAAATCATCCTGAGCAATTTGCCTGGTTGATCGACTGTACTGTACTGCAGACAAAATAGCATTTCTTTATCATTATTACAACTCAATTGTGAAGTTAAATATAACACTGTAAGAAATTGACTACATTTCTTACAAATAACTTTAAACAGCTCCTTTTATTTTAACATTCCTTTTAGTGTGCGAAAACCCTACTTCTACGTTGGATACCTAAAAAACAAAAATATTATTCACTGCTTCAATGGCGGGAGCTAGAGACTGGAGTTTGCCGCCCCACGGAGGAAGAATTTCTTTACATTACTACTTTGCATATGTGATTGCATATAATCAGATTACTTAACAATATAAGAATAACTCATTATATGAATAAAAGACATTGCATTATAGTTTTTAAATGTTTCATTTTACTAATTTGGAAGTTGTTGATAGAACTACTGTATAGCCTACTTCAAATTACTTGATCTACAATAAGTCAAGTAAGGTTCCATGAATATACTGCTAATCATTTTTGTGAACTATGGCTTTAATGCATTTCAGAAACCATGGTTGTATTAAATAAAACCGTTTTCCAGATAGTGTGTGTGACTACATTGACAATGTATTAGACTATGGCTCTTTTCGACTATAAGGCCAGTCTAGACCGCGCTCATCATGACTTGGAGAGTGGTGGATGAGATGAACGTTCCTGTCGGCTCAATTCAAACACAGCCACTCCTCCACCCCGATTGAATATAATGAAAGTACTTGAATAACTCACAATATTAATACAAAAATGTTGCATTATAATTTTACAATGTTTCGCTCTGGGGAATGCTTTCAAATACAGCAGGGAAAAGCTATTTTTTTAAATTAAGGTGTTTTTAATCCTAGTTACGGGATTATTTATTTGACAATTTAAACAACAGTAAAACAATTTGAAATAAATAATTAAAAGCAATATACAGTACATTTTATAGCCATTACATTAAACAGCAAAATGTAATTGCATATTATCAAATTATTTCATAAATAATAAATCCACACACAATTCATAAATCCACACTGCACAGGCTAAAATGTTTGTTATTGTATTTGAAGATTTTATTAAAACACACATTTCATTTGGAAGTTGTAATCATTTAATATTAACAGGAATTGTCACAGGTCCGGGGAGCGAAAATCATCCTTAGCATTTCGCCTGGTTAATCGACTGTACTCTACTGTAGAGAACTCAATTGCCAAGTTAAATATAGCACTGTAAGAAATTAACTAAATTCCTTACAAATAACTTTCCCATTAAAACTGCTCATTTTATTTAAACATTCCTTTTATTGCGTGAAAACCTTCTACGATCGATACCTAAAAAACAACAATATTCTTCACTGCTTCGGTGGCGTATTTTGCGGGAGCTGGATACTGGGGTTCGCCGCCCCACAGAGGCGGAATTTTATACGTTATTACTTTGCATATGCAATTGCATATAATCAGATTATTTAACTATATAAGAATAACTTATTATATTAATAAAAGACGTTGCATTATAGTATGACAATCCTGAAACACGTAGTCTATATGCACACATGCATACATTTGTTTATTGAAATAGAACACAGGTAATATCTTTCTAACTAATTTTGGTGAGCTTCTCTTCAAAACCTGATATCTTCAAAACACGTGCCCACCAGATTTCGTCATGAGTCATTTTGTCCCCACCACTTTTAACGCTAGTTGTGAGGGCACAAATTAAGTATAAATAAATTGCTATTATAGACCACTAACAAGGCTCAAAATAGCACCACACTTATACGGTAGCATAATGAGAGTCCCTACATGCTAACCGAAGCATTGAGAATTTTTATGTGTACAGACAGTTTATTAGAAATATAGTTTAAAAGACATTACTGTTCGTGTCTACAAGGCAGCTGCCATCTTCAGAAACAGACTCAATTAGTAAACCACAAACTCTATGCTACGTGAGCTGAACTGTGACTTGGCAAGAGGTTTCGCGGTCATTCATGCAGATCAATGAGCAAGAATTTCAGCTGGCAATGCGAAAACACAAATAGCTTACAGTTCAGCTCACGTAGCACAAAGTTTGGTGGGAAAAGGGAAAAACATCCAGTATGCGGCAGTCCTGTGGGTGGAAATGCCTTGTTGATGCTAGAGGTCAGAGGAGAATGGGCTGACTGCTTCAAGCTGATAGAAGGGCAACTTTGACTGAAATAACCACTCGTTACAACCGAGGTATGCAGCAAAGCATTTGTGAAGCCACAACACGCACAACCTTGAGGCGGATGGGCTACAACAGCAGAAGACCTCACCGGGTACCACTCATATCCACTATAAATAGGAAAAAGAGGCTACAATTTGCAAGAGTACACCAAAATTGGACAGTTGAAGACTGGAAAAATGTTGCCTGGTCTGATGAGTCTCGATTTCTGATGAGACATTCAGATGGTAGAGTCAGAATTTGGCGTAAACAGAATGAGAACATGGATCCATCATGCCTTGTTACCACTGTGCAGGCTGGTGGTGGTGGTGTAATGGTTTGGGGGATGTTTTCTTGGCACACTTTAGGCCCCTTAGTGCCAATTGGGCATCATTTAAATGCCACAGCCTACCTGAGCATTGTTTCTGACCATGTCCATCACTTTATGGCCACCATGTACCCATCCTCTGACGGCTACTTCACAAAGCTTGAATCATTTCAAATTGGTTTCTTGAACATGACAATGAGTTCACTGTACTAAAATGGCCCCCACAGTCACCAGATCTCAACCCAATAGAGCATCTTTGGGTATTGGTTGAACGGGAGCTTTGTGCCCTGGATGTGCATCCCACAAATGTCCATCAACTGCAAGATGCTATCCTATCAATATGGGCCAACATTTCTAAAGAATCAGGAGTAGCATAAAGTCACCGAACCTCAGTGTAAAAGACTGTTGGAGAGCATGCCAAGATGCGAGAAAGCAAATTATCTTTACTGTACAATTATTATTCCACCAAATATTGATTTATGTACGCTTCCTAAATTTTGTAACATTAGTATTGTGTTGTTAATTTTCTTTGCATTATTCGAATTCTGATAAAACTGCATATTTATTGTTATTCTGACCATGTCTGCAAATAAATGCTCTAAGTGATGATATTTGAATTTAGAATTAGGGAGATATTTTGTCAGTAGTTTATGGAATAATACAAACATTTTTATTTTCCAAAAACACATGTATTAGTAGTAAAACCATAAATACTTTTGGATTTTGAAGTGATCTTTTATTTTTTTCCAGAGATGTATACTAGTGAAATAAGGCAAATATATGTTAAAATGTATTACGGATTTCATGTAGCTTACATTATAGTAGTTATATTAATATAGCAACCACAATGATCCTCTGGCTGGATAAGGACAGTGTTCTATTAAAACATAATAACAAAACCGCAGTATCAGCATTTGAAGCAGTTTTACAAGTATAGGCAATTAGACATTAAAAACCATAATGCCGAACATGAAAAATATCAAGATGTTTGTTTCCTGTGTGAAAACAGAGATACTAAAATAAAGGGGATGGCCAAGCAACCAATCGCATTTATGTTGTCAAGCTTGCTTGCATAGCATTATCCACAATACACGTTGCAACCAATTGACAATGTATATGTATGAAACAAATGCATGTGTGAATCTATATTGGCAATGTTTATTTAATGAAACCAATGCACCACGTGAATCCACGGTGAGATGGTTTTCCATCTCCTATTATGTCTGACGGTGATGAAAACGCAAACTGCCTTGATATGAAGTATAATTCTGACAGCAGTGTTGTGCTTTCAGGAAATGTAAACCAATTACTTTTGCCTCATTTTCACCCCAGGAACCTTTCCCAAGAACTAGGGATGGGGGTGTACAGTACTTGTTATATTTCGACCGCAGGGTCTAGGGACTTTTTTTCCCCGCTTTAATAGTACCTCGTCATTACGATATAGACGGATGAATGTGTTCTAGACAAATATGCCCATATTTAAAACCATTCATGATGGTCGTTGGACTGTTTTGCTTAAAATTTACTTTTGGGTTTGAGAAGGGATTTTAATTTGGGCAAATACAGTACGTATTGCAATATATTGCAGACAGATGCTTTTCAAAATGTCCATAAAAAAACATACCACTATATTTCTGTCTCCTTTCTTCTTCATCTTTCCTCTTCTTGCTAAACTGTGCCCCCGATGGCTTTGATCGTTTCATAGTAGCCTCCTTACAAAACAGCAGCCAGAAATGTTCAACAGTGAACTGTCTACAGGCATTAGACTGACGTCACTCACCCAGCGTCCACACCTGTCCTGTGCCAACACAGTCTTTTGAATCGTCAATATCATGTCTCTCATAAAAAGTCTGGAGTTTTTTTATATATAAATTATATTATAATTAAATAAAAATACATAAAGATTAATTGCCCCCATATATCTTTTTTTTTTTAAGGGTGTGGAGAGGGGGCGCCTCCAAGCAGATGGCGCCCTAGGGGACCGCCTAGGTTGCCTGTGCCTAGAAACGCCCCTGCTTTTTAGCACATGAAGATTAAAATATTACAGAATAACAATTGAAATAACTTGCAGTTATCAAACTGCCGACTTCAGTGTAGCTCTTAAAAAAATACATGTGACGTGAGGAGCGGTTGGCTCGTCTCGCCGCCTCTCAAAATCTGGCCTTTGTCCATCTGAAATGAAGACAGATTCAGCAACTGTATTTCTTAGTGGTGCAACTGATCGTGATTGATCCGTGATCCGTTCGGATCAATATCTTCGGTTCGGCACACACGTGATCCGCGGATTGATTTCTGAAAAAAAAAGTTGTGCACATGTTCAGTCCGCTCAAAGCGTGGTCATGGCGAGCGGAGGAATGGAGGAGCTTGAATATGGAAGGCCAAGAGTGCCACAATTCGCCTATATTTGATCATGTTCAACATTAAAACGCCGATTTTATCGCCGTGTAATTCCTCAAAACCGCCGTTATTCTCGGCGATTTTGATATGTGCAGCAAAACGCCCCTAATTACGCCGTAAAATGAACTAAAAATGCTGCTTTTTGCGGCGCTCTATTCAGGCTTAGTAAACGCTGTTTATTTCGGCGTCCAAAAGCTGTCAAAACGCCGCTTTTTACGGCGTTCTAGTCAGGCTTAGTAAACGCTGTTTATTTCGGCGTCCAAAAGCTGTCAAAACGCCGCTTTTCGCGGCATTTTTCCTTATGTTAATGAGCCATTCCTTCTGTTTTGCAAAGCCAGGAAGTTCCAACCAGTGGAGGATACAGCAAGACCAAAGCAATGCATTGATAAAAAGTGGCTGCATTGTTTTACTGTAGATATTCGTTGACTTTATCACTTGGACTGCCAAGATGTAAAAATTGTGAGATGATTGTGAACAGAAAATACTATATTAATATATTTATATTTATACTCTTGGAAGTAACAATGCTTGCCTGTTTGGAAGTAGCTAGGTAGGTACTGAGTGCCACATCATGCACGTCACCAGAATTTCAATAGGGCATAGACAGATGGCATGGGGCTGAGGGGATTGGATGTGTGTAATTACATTAGCTATTATCTATTACATTATTTGTTATAACGGCTCAAAATCCGAGATCAGGTCTGGTTTTCCTGGACTCAGCAACAATAACCCTGCATATGGTTAGAGACCGTCAATAAATGACATACCTCAAAGTTATTAACTCAATAGTTTTTAATCATTTGGCTTAGAAACCTCAAAAGACTTTGAAATTATATTTAAAATCCGAGATCAGGCCACACTGTAGCACTGCTTATGGTTAGGGACCGTTAATAAATGACATGCCTCAATGTTATTTACTCAATAGTTTTTAATCATTTGGCTTAGAAACATCAAAACAATATCAAAATATATCTGAAAGCCGAGATCAGGCCACACTATAACCCTACTTATGTTTAGGGACCGTCAATAAATGACATGCCTCAATGTTATTTACTCATTACATTGTAATCATTTGGCTTAGAAACCTCAATACAATATCAAAATATATTTTAAAGCCGAGATTAGGCCACACTACAGGGTTCAACATTAACGATGGCCCGATGGCCCAGGGCCAGTAAGAACTAACGTCGGGCCAGTAAACAAAGATAGTCACTTGCCCGTTCGGGCCAGCGCTCAATTTTGCCATTTAAATTAATAGTCTTGTATTAAAACGTTTGTCCGTAATATTTGTCCCTCCCCTGCTTTATTTTCGCTTATCTCAAGTTAAAACCTATTTCTGTCATATGCGTCTCATTCTCCCTCCTCGGTCTGGCAATACCGGGGTCGTCTTTTTGACCAATAGTATTTGAATGCTTGTCTGTTTTAACCAATCAAAATGTTGTATGCAGGACCCAAACGAATGTTATCCTTTAATCGAAAGAATCGTTTTTGTGGGTTGAAAATAACGTATTGAGCACCAATAAAATAAGTTATTATACTGTGGACATTTGCTAAATATAGGTGTTTTTGGTTAAATAGTTTTAATACTTCCGATCTTTTTAGGAATCAAACAAGGGCAGATAAACAAAAGAGATTTGACTGCGTTTTTTCATAGCTTAATGAAGCAGCCAATCAGAGGCTTTCTTATTAGAAATCACCTTCCCTCGCTAAATGATGCAGCCAGCTCGTGGCAATATACGTTCACGTTGTCATTGATTACGGAACAATTACGAACATTAAATGTGTCTCTTGAATAAATATACATTGCATCGCTCAAGTCCTCACAAATAGCATTCATGACCTGATTGCTGACACGTTTTGCATTTCTCAACAACACGTAGCCTTTTGAATTTAACATACAGTTTAATGAGGCGGACTCGAAGCTGCAAAACAGATAAATACAGTCAGTCTATTTTTGAAAGATCACACGGTAA
>JACXGM010039148.1:0-10651 GCA_016801145.1 Umbra pygmaea
GACATTAATTAGGAAATATTAGAGGACTTCAGGAGACGTGATGTTGAAATGCGTGCCAGCCACTTAAATGCCCAGAAATGCAGAACGGGAGTGGAAAGCTTATTTGACAGAAGAGTAATCTCGGTCTAATGTTAGACTACATTGCAAAAATATTACCATGCATTCATAACCTCGTGATTCAGTGAGAGTGAGTCCAAAAACATCGGAAAGTAGGCTATGTCTTGTGACATTTCTTTATTTACATTTTGTAAAAAGAAAAATAGATAAAAAATCAACGTTATAATAGCAATCCGCCATGGAACAAGCTCGCCTGCTCTTAAAGGGAATGTGAGATGACGATCTGATTGGTTTATTGCACGTTACGCCCAAACCACACCTATGACTAATGAAGCTACTTTAGACCTACCCATTTTAGATATGCGTCGGGCGCAATAATCATTTATTCAGCTGTTAAAATAGCAACAGCGCCCGGGACCCTCCCACAATGTAACTTGTGTTTCGCGTTTGATACTTGCGTTTCAGATCGTTAAAATAGGGCCCTAGATGTTACAGCCTGAGACATGCACAATAAAAATAATTGCATTTTGCATTTTGCTTTTTCCTCCATTGTCATTGTACCAAATTCGTACCGAACTGTGATGTCTGAACCGAGGTATGAACTGAACCGTGAGTTCTGTGTACAGTTCCTGAAAAAGTTTAGGCACCACTGACAATTTCCATGATTTTCACTTATAAATAATTGGTTGTTTTGATCAGCAATTTCATTTTGATCTATCAAATAACTGAAGGACACAGTAATATTTCAGTAGTGACAGATAATGTACAATATGCATCAACATGAAATTAGACAGGTGCATAAATTTTGGCACCCCAAAAGAAATATCACATCAATATTTAGTTAGGCCACCTTTAGCAGAAATAATAGCCTCTAGACACTGTGGGGGAGTGATGGGGATTCCGAATCGCTAAAGTGAACTGAATCATTCAGTACAGTTCATTTAAAAGATTGGAATCTTTCGAATCACTGATTCGGTTAATTAATCTTTTTGTCAAACTGCTTAATTCCATTTTGTGCCCATGATGTGACCTTATTATTTACTGTGAAAGCAGTGCACTCATTTAATTTTTCTAGCTATGAACACAAACATGTAAATGTCTGTGGAGATTTGCTGTTGATCCTCCACGTGTTGACAAATTTATTTTGCAAGTAGTGCACTTGGCAATATTTTGATTTATTTTGGTGAAAATGGTCCAAATATTGCTCCTTTGTTGCCATCATCTTGACATTTTCAACTGGCTGCATGTATGCACTTCTGTTTCGTGTGGCGTTAATAAAGACTTACGTAATACACATTGAAAATATTCACATGTACTTTTTAAGGGAAATAAAATAGATTTATGAATGACACATTTTATTCTCGTTAAGTATGCTTAGGTTAACCTATTTTTATAATAAAGGGTGTGAAGAACATCCAATAACATTGCTGTGTAGAGACAGTTTGCGCACTCTCGCGACACAAGACTCAGTATTCATAGCCCTTTTAAATCCACGACAATAAAGCCTTTATGACAAAGATTATGAAGAAAAGTTCGATTTCTAATGCAGTGTGTGGATTATGATAAGTGTGGGCATCTATTTATTCAGGGCATGGTGATGAAATCTACTAAGTTATACAAGTTTTTGATTCAGACTTCACCCGTAGGCTACATCTGCGTAATTTTCTCTTGCAGAAGTGATTCATTAATTGAACAAATATTTTAAAGCAGTGATTCAGTACACCCAGTTCACTTAAAAGATTCATTCAAAAAGAACGAATCGTTCGTGATTCGTACATCACTACTGTGGGGAGCAAGTATTTGTTTTTGAACGCAATGTTCTTTGCTGCCATGCATTGCACCCATTGTTATGACCAAATAACTCCATCTTTGTTTCATCAGTCCACAGCACCTTTTTCCTAAATGAAGCTGGTTTGTCCAAATGTGTGTTTGCATACCTCAAGCAACTCTTTTTGTGGTGTGTCTGCAGAAAAGGCTTCTTCCGCATCACTCTCCCGTACAGCTTCTTCTTGTGCAAAGTGTGCTGAATTGTTGAACAATGCACAGTGACACAACTTGCAGCAAGATGATGTTGTAGGTCTTCGAAGGTGGTCTGTGGGCTGTTTTTGACTGTTCTCACCATCTTCGCCTTTGCCTCTCTGATATTTTACTTGGCCTGACACTTCTGGCCTTAACAAGGACTGTGCTTGTGGTCTTCCATTTCCTCACTATGTTCCTCACAGTGGACACTGACAGCTTAATTCTCTGCGATAGCTTTTTGTAGCCTTCCCCTAAACCATAATGTTGAACAATCTTTGTTTTTAGGCCAAAGAGAACTAAAACTTTTCCCTTTTCCCATGATTGGATGCACCTGTCTATGAAGTTCAAGGCTTAATGAGCTCACCAAACCAATTGTGTGTTCCAATTAATCAGTGCTAGGTAGTTACAGGTATTAAAATCAACACAATGACAAGGGTGCCCAAATTTATGCACTTGTCTAATTTTGTTTTGATGCATATTGCACATTTTCTGTTCATCCAATAAACCTCATGTCACTACAGAAATATTACTGTGTCCTTCAGTTATTTGATCGTTCAAAATGAAATTGCTGATCCAAACACCAAAATATTTATAAATGAAAATCTTGGAAATTGTCAGGGGTACCTAAACTTTTGCATACAACTTTAAAAAATAAACCTATAAATGTATTAGCCATGGCCCTTCATTGAGAATAGGCTATTGTTGATACATTGAGAGTATGTACCTGAATAAAATCCACATCTGTGACTCACATACCTTTTGTCTTTAAAGAGGTACTCTAGAATGTAGAATCCTGCTTCTAATGTTTACAATACTTAATTTTAAACATTGACATAACTAACCACCCCTTAAATGCCCTGAAGTTTAGGTGGCCAGTGCTGATCAGTTTTGGTCTAATGACAAATAGAAAGAATGTGGCTAGCCGGATTATGTCTTCGTTGTACTGTAGGCTCCTAAGTGATCCACACAAATGTGAAGGTAGTGAATAAAGAATAATTATTTAGAAGAATGATATAATTATTTAGTCAGCAGAGTTATAGCTGATAATTAAATACATTTTATTTTCAAAGCTATCTAAACACACAGGAGAGATCTATCTAGATACAGTGGTGCTTGAAAGTTTGAACTTTCTGCATACACACTCTTTTTTTCTCATTTGTTTAATTGGGTTCTTTTTTTTACTTTCAGGAATTTTGTGAAAAACTGAGGATATTTGTCATTACGTCTTTTTTATGCACATACTGTATATTTAAGCACCACAGTACATCAGTGATGTTTTTGTAGTTTTTTCAGGGTAGTCACTAAGAATCGTGGGCACTTTGAAAATAAATATGCTGGGAACCCTTCACTTCTAAACAACATTGACATTCATATGATCAATGGGCCACTAATATCTGCACCGTATACTACTTTTTGCACTGTCTGGGTTAGATGCTATATTACTTTTTGTTGCCATGGTTTTGTATTCATGTATATGTTAAAAAAAATACAATTTAGTCAAATGTAATCCTCTGCATAGTTGCAACAGTAGCCAAGCCATTTTATCACAAATAAACTAAAAAGCAAGACATAATTTCTCATATAATAGTAGATGTATAACATCTCAAATAATAGCAGATGTCATTTCAAGAAAACCAAGTCAATTACATTAGTTTACAGAGCCTCAGAGTTTGCAGTGTTTCAGATTAGATAAAAAAAATTCTCAACAAGTCAGCTCAGTACAATGGGGCAATAATATGCAATGTGCCTGTCTTTCTCAATACTGTATGCTTGTGCAAATATGTGTGGTTGAGCTCGCTGTCCACTTGCTCTGCCACATAAACCCCTTCCGTGGCTCCAGAACCACTGCAAGAGAGACAAAGTTGGTTAGACACGTTTTAGTATAATGCCTGTGAAACCAATGTGAAAATGACTAGAACTTACAATGTTAGAGTCAGAAGTATAAAATAATAAAAATGGCTTGGTTCCTCAATTGTTTAAAAGCATAACTCATGCATCTTCCTTTCTCCAGTCTCATGTAAAACTGCGTTTGACAGAGAGTTCCATCTCTTTAACAAATACACCTCCAAGACAAAAGCAAATGGAGTTTCAGAGGACCTTGAAGAATCAAGTTTCTTAGGTTACTTAATGTACTTGTGTCTTTATCTATTGATGTCTCCTCGATTGGATCTCAGACAATTTTTCTGCAACTGTGAGACTGGGGGGGTAAAAAGAGATGTGGTCATCCAGCTGAACATACTTCCTTTGTAACTTGAGTGTATTTTACCAGAGTTGACAAAGTAAAACAGGGTTAGATGATGTCCTATGTGGTTACCATGACAACACATTCCTGTGTCCACCATTGTTCCTGTTACTCTGCATTCCTGTGTATGTATGTATTCATGCTGCGTGTTCACCTTTTTTTTCTTCTTTTCAAGTAAGTATTCTAAATCTGTGCTTGTTTCTGGCTCAGTAATTCTTCTTCGGCCTGGAAACAGCAAGTTGAAATAATCACTAGTGGAGCCCCAGGAGGGGATGTTTTTGTCAATATAGCCACCCTGCTGAGATTTAATGTGTAGCATCCTTCCATCTTATCCCCGTCTACAACATCTCGCCTGGTCTGGTGAGTTCACCCTAAAAGTCTCTCCTAGCTAAGTTCAATGGGACCCCAGCCAAATGTAGCACATTCTTACATGAGGCAGAGTGCTAAATGAACCATCGCTGCTGGGTTTCAGTTGGGCAGAGACAAGGGTGAGAAATGACTAATTTTATTCACCGGCCAAGTGCTACCTACAGACTGACACTGCTATTTGGTGGGCGCAGACGGCTCAGTGGTTAGGGTGGCAGACTTGTAGTCAGAGGGTTGCTGGTTCAATTCCTGATTGTGCCAAATGTTGTTGTGTCCTTGGGCAAGGTACTTTACCCTAATTGCTCCCAGGTTGTTGCTGTAAATAAGAACTTGTTCTTAGTTAACTTACCTGTTTAAATAACATTTGGGAGAAGGGCAGACCAGATTTAACGTCTCACTTTCACTTGCACACCACCTGTTTCATATTAGTATAAGACACAGTCACTCTTGTGTTGTGACGGAGCCAAGGGATTTGGTGTATAGAAGGTCTAGAAGAGAGCCTTGGGGGACACAGGTGGAGAGTGTTCGTACAGCAGACAATGATCCTCTCCATGTCTGCCACTTCTGAGCGTCCTATGCCTTCTGGAAGTCAGCTCCCAATCCAAGCAGTCAAAACTCTTCTCTGTCCTGTATCCTCAATGGTGGAACCACCACTGGAGGCTAGAACAGCAGTCTCTACCCATTTTCAGGAAACACCTGAAAACCTTCCTCTTAAATTGAAATGAATAGTTAAATTACTTTAATTCCACCTCTGTTATCTTAATGTATTGTTTATCTATATCTAGCACTGTTTTTGCCTATTCACTGGGTCAAAGGTTGAATGCTCTTACTACTGAGTTGTGGTTGTTTCACCTTTAACTTTATAAGAGAGGTAAGAAATGGGAGGAGGTCTCTAAAAATGGTCCAAATGAGGGTAGAGGAAATAGGGTTTTGAGCGATAAAAAGTTGTGAAAAGTCTGTATAGCGTCCTAGAATTATGAGACAGGAGGCAGATTAATGTGCACAATAGTGGTATAAATAACAATATAACACTATAAGTAACAGACAAAGGACTTATGAAGCTTACTCTCACATACACAATACACAGGAACAATCAGTCACACCACAAACAGATACCCCAGAGTTTATTTATCAGAGAGTACCATTGGTTAATTGCTTAATTTAGCTGCCAAGGTGTTAGAAGTTCCTTGGCCATTTAGTCTTATCAGTCCATTCAATCCAAACCAAATGGTTCAGCTAAGAATTTTTTTAATTTTCATACATGTTACTATTATGGCCCCATGATTTCCATGATGCAGAGAATGCAGAGAGAATCCAGACATCAACATGGAATTAAAATAGGTCAACATTTTTCTAAGTTCCGAATATAGTCCCGTAATATAAATAATAATTGCCACCGCATTTGCTCTAATAACGCAGCAAGTATGGAAGTTAATTTGTGCTCTAAATAGATATAATGTGTGTTTGTCAAACAAACTTGGCCTGCACGCACCTCTATCATATTGTAAAAGCTATAAACAACAGTATTTGTTTCCCAATTGCCAAACAGATAGCTTTTTTTTCTCCGTACCCCTGACCTATCCAAATTTATATCACTAGGCATACATTCGTGGTCAGAAGTTTTGAGAATGCCACAAATACTTATTATGATAAAGTCTGCTGCCTCAGTGTTGATGATGGCAATTTGCATATATTCCAGAATGTCATGAAGAGTGATCAGATGAATTGCAATAAATAAAATAAAATTCGTTCCTTTTCATGATTGTGTCCAACTTGTTGTTGATTCTTCACAAAAAATTACAGTTTCATATCTTTATGTTTGAAGCCTGAAATGTGGCAAAAGGTTGAAAAGTTCTGTATATATATATAATTTGTCTCTAGGGATCATGGAGCAATTTGAATACACCAAAAACAAGATTCTTCTGTTATACTGTAAGAAAAACAAGTCAGTCTTGCCTGGTATTGTATTTTAAAACAAGTATTAACGTGACAAATCCTTTGCAGATTTCGTGGAACAGCCTTTTGTTTAAAGGTAATGGAAATAATTACTTTTATTATGTGGAAATGCTCAGGGTGTCTGGATACATTAAATCTAAGTCTTTTTAACCCTTTAATGTTCGACTCAACCGTTTGGTAGAACACACAATGTTTTTTTTCGCAGCGAGGACATTAAAGGGTTAAGACTTTTTTAATTCACTCAATTTTTTTAAGACCAATACTGCAGTAAATGCACCGTAAAAAAAAATACCTGTGATTGGTCATGTCACGCCCAGCCGTGTGAGGGTTGGCATGCAGGGACTGAGAGATGGACTCATAGATATGTTTAGTTTCATTTCAGTGTTATTATTACTATTCAATGTATTGCATGGTGGTTTTGTTGTATTATTCATGTGTATGTTCCTTTAAGGACTTTTGACAGCTCCTCCCGTTAAGCAGTTCCTAGTTAGAATTTAGGTTAGGTTGAGCCAGTGTTTTGTAGATCTGTTTAATTAATGATTGGTTTCAGCCTTGTTCTATTAGTTGTTTGTGCTATAGTATAAGAGGGCTGCTTAACTGAAGAGAGCTGTCAATCATTGGATTACTGTCAAGATGGCATTCTGTTGTGTTTGATATACGTTGTGTTCTATAGTTTGGTGAATTTGGGGATCCAGGAGCTACGTTAAGCTGTAAGTTGTGAAAAGTGTGTCGCTTTTGTTAGGAAGTAATGCATACGTATGCATAAGTATGGAATTTGAGAAAGTGTTAGTGCCGCTATAGAGCACGTTGTCATTATAGTATCCATATATTCATTGTGCACTCGCTTTAGCTGTGCCCTGCAACCAGTTTGTAAATGCTCCTCGTACTCTTCCACAATAAATATGCAGCCATCATTTCTATCAACCATCCACATGCCTGTCGGTCTTCCTCTCTCCACTACCAACACACGTTTTTGTGACAGGTCAGGGATTAAATTATAATGCATGCTGGAAGAGTATTATGTATTCTAGCTTGTAGTATTACTGAACAATCTCATTTGTGATCAAACAAAACATATTTAAGATCTGGGGCATGGTTTACCTAATACAGTTTTTCTCGATTGGTTACACACATTTTCTGAAAGCATGCCTCATACTCTCAGAACTCTACACACAAATCAAAAAACACACACACAATAGACAAAACCACTCAATTCTCCTGCAAAATGAAACGTAACATTCAAAACGTTATCTCAAAATGTTATCTCTTCTCAAAATTGTATTTCGTTTTCAAATGACACACACAAACCATCATATGATTAGGCATTTATAAGAACCAGTTGAACACTGATGTGCTCAATGTAAAACACTATGATGAATTGAAAACACTTATACTCCATTCATCATTATGACTTTGCCTTTTTATTGTTCTGTGTTACACCTACTACAGACAGTACATAAGTGTGTTGTAAAATATTTGAGAATATTGTTTTTATACTCAAAACACACAAATACACTGTAAAAAATATTTTTTTATCTTTTAACAAAAACAATGCACACAGTGTATATCCTAACCAACACAAAGTTGCACATAAAGTGGTCTACTTACAAAACAGAAGAATTCACGTTATACAGTTACAGTAAATGGAAAAAAACTATGCTGCATCCTCTCTTCTGTTTTGGTCTGGCCACAGCACCTCGTCCACATCACAAGCAATGTTTTCCCTGGCCAAGCAGGGGGGGAAATATCGCCTAGCATGGCAAACCCAGTCATCAACTGCTATATCACCACATGCGTCTTCCATAGCTTGGAGAAGTGGTATACGCATTTGTGGATTTAGATCATACACTTTCCATCTCCAGGCAGAAAAAAATTCCTCAATAGGATTGAGGAATGGAGAATATGGAGGGAGATAAACAACTAAAAAGCGTAGGTGGGCAGTGAACCAGTTACGAACCAGAGCAGCCCGGTGAAAACTTACCTAGTCCCAAATGACAACGTACCTGAGCTGCTCTGGGCCGTCTATCTGATCTGGTGGAATGAGTGTGTTGTGTAGGGTGTCCAGGAATGTGATCAGATGGGCAGTGTTGTAGGGGCCAAGGGTAGAATGGTGATGGATGACGCCGTGGTGGGTAAATTGATGCACACATTGTGATGTTCCCTCTGGGCTGGCCAGGTACTTCAACAATGACACGCTGGCCAATGATATTCCTTCCCCTCCTCAGTCTTTTTGTGAGGTTGAATCCAACCTCATCAAGGATGATGAACTGGTGCTCCACTGCAGCCACCTCTAGCTCAAGGATGCTCTGAAACACACATGACCATGTCAGAAATAGACATGGAATGGTCACTATTGTGAAGCACAATCATTATGGTTACATTACTGAAATATGTATCATTTATACATTAGTGTTGAGGGTATGCATCAATTGTGGGATTGTACGGGACTCACTTGCACATAGGTGTATTGCAATTCTTTGACTCTTTCTGAATTGCGTTCAAATGGTACCCTGTAGAGCTGCTTCATCCTCAGATTATTTCTGTGCAAGACACGGTCCAGTGTTGATAAGCTTACCCTGTCAATATTTTGAAATGTCTCATTGTTTTCTATAATTTCTCTTTGTATTTGCCGTAATGTTATGGCGTTATTTTGAAGGACCGTGTTCATAATTTCAGTTTCCTGTTCAGGAAACAGAAGATGTTCCCGACCACCTTGTGTTGGTAATCTTTCAGTTCTGACAAACAAATAGTATAACACTGTAAATATGTGTAGGAATACAAAGTAGTAATAGATTTCCCAAATACTTGATTTATTTATTTTTACAGTCATACAGAACAGTCCTCAGGCAATACTGTACTACTGTACTCATTGAGGACTGTATTGATATGCAGTACAGCAGTTTTCTAGTGAGAGTAGATTTCTTACCTATTCTCATTTCGAAAAGTCCGGATGATTGATGCTACAGTGTACCTGCTCAAATTTGGCTGTAATCTTTGCCCAGCCTCCCTCATTGTTAGACCATGGTCAACCAAAGTGGCTCGGAACTCATCAGATATTTTGGTCCTTGGCCTTCCTCGTCCTCGTCCTCGTCCCCGTCCTCTCCTCTTACTCTCACTCCTCTGGCTCTGTCTCCGTTTCCAATGTTGGCATCCATTGCTCCAAAACAGAAGAGCACACCTGTTGCCCTTTTATGCTAAAGCTCTGATTGCTAATTGTAAAACTGTGTGACAGGTGTTTCCCCATGTGATGAGTCAGTGTGTATATTTGAATGGCAGTGTGTTCCTTGTGAAAACAAGAGATTCTCCTCATGAAAATTGTGCCAAATGCAGATAATTGTGTGTAGTGTTTTGAAAAAAGTGTGTTTTAGAACTGCAATTTGAGTGTAAAGCAGGAAATGTGCTTGTAGTTTAGCAGAATTGGTTCAGGGGGTTGGTGCATGAGTTATATGTGGTCATTGTGTCCCAAGTACCAGTATTTGTGTATAAACAATTGAGAAAAACTGTAATATAACTTTTTAACAAATCTGTGGCAAAAAATAGCTCTGTTTTATAAAAGTTGTTCCATGAGTAGGCTATAAAAACATTCTGCAAGCCTGTGCACTAAATGAGCCAGCAGCAGATGAACACAAATGTTGAGAAATAAAATTACAACACCATTTAGTACTATACAGCCTACTATCTGATGTGATGTCATTATGAATTGCCCAAAAATGTATGACTGATAATCTTTTTAGAATTAGACATAATGGCCCTCATTTATCAAACGTGCGTAGAAACCAGTGTAGATCTGAGCGCAGAAATCATCTTACGATGAGACTCACGTGTGATTTACAAAACTTTCGTATCACTCCAATTCCAGCGTACGAATGAGCGGCTGTTGATAAATCAGACGGTTGAAAACCATCGTAATTTAAATAACACGCCCACAAATTTGCATTGATTAGAGGCCTCGCCCTTAGAATTTACGACATGGATAAGCGAAATCTGGCAAAGAAAATGATTTTCTCTGAG
>JACXGM010039149.1:0-10651 GCA_016801145.1 Umbra pygmaea
ACACACACACACTTAAAAAACAAAGCATTCTGCAGTGCTCTAATACTAAATAAATTGGATACATAACTGAGCACATGGCACATTCTAAATGTGCCAAAAAAAACTGTTTTTCCTAAACTATAGGAACATACACAATATTGTAGTCATACAAAAAGACTTTGGTCATTTGATAGAATTTCTAAATGATTAAAAGTGTCTATTTTGGCTTTAATCAACATGAATATAATATCTTAAATGTTACCATACTTGAATGTTGACAAAGAAGGATCAGGAGAATGTAGTTTGTACTTTTGTGTCTTTATGTACTTGTCAATTTTAATCACCATGAAAACACCAAAATCCTTAATGTTACTACTATCACCTA
Source organism: Umbra pygmaea (assembly GCA_016801145.1). NCBI lineage: Eukaryota > Metazoa > Chordata > Actinopteri > Esociformes > Umbridae > Umbra > Umbra pygmaea. Next base: position 365 of record JACXGM010039149.1, read on the forward strand.
TCAAACTACAGCAGCACCTGTCAAACACAAATTGAACCTCTAAATACTAAAATGCTAAAAGTTGGTTTGTCCTTTTGTAGTCAGAGGGGTAAAAGGATACAGTTAAGATGCACTTATGAAGTTAAAGCATTAATAATGAATATATTTCCTTTTCTCCCCTGTTGCAATAGTCTGAGTTAAGAACGGAGAAATGCTTAATAAATGCGTATAGAGGATTGATAGTATAGACGTTGTTGATATTTCCTATCTAACTATCTGACCCAATATAGATTATTTATCCGTGTGTGTAAACAGCTACAGAAAGAAATACTAGAGCGACCCGGGAAACTAAAGCGTAGCCCGCAAGTCAGACCCGATAGGCTACCTAGCTTGAATGTGTGCGTGATAAGGGCTGAAACTTAAGAGCAGGCCGCAACAAGATAGCTTACGTTCCCATTAATGACTCCACCGGAGATGTTCTGGGAAATTATTTAGAATGACAGACAGAACTTAGTAAAGTGAATAATATTTAATTCCAGTTAAAGGGCATCGAAGTACTTTAACCGGACACAGAATTACACAATACAATACCAAGAATTACATGTTGTCTAAAACTCCTAAATATGATCTACGATCTAAGCATGTCTTATACGGTTCAGTCTATTTCTCAACATTTATTCAACAAATTTGCTATGGCACGCACTGACGTGGGCCAGGAGAATTCGTTAAAGAGATCTCATCTGATTTAACCTTAAACAAAGACTTATATCTCCCCTCGAGAGGGGACGCCCACAACTCCCGCTGCATACGAAATAAAGATCAGTTCACTGGCTGGAATTGGAAAACAAAGGAGTACGTCAACAATTAGATTGTGCGTCGCCTTGGCGAAGCTATCCGGGCTGTAACAAAAGGACTGGGTTACAAACATTTGACTCTGCTTCACTGTAGAAAGCTAGCATTAATCTCTTCTAGTCGCTCTGTGGAGAAAATCATATAGCCTTGCATGTAGTAAAACCAAAACTCCCTTTATGGGATGATCCAGCAAGCCAGAAAATGATATATCATGATATACAGTATAATGTTGAGATCTCAGCTTCTTGTTTGACTACCCATAGTGAGGGGTTTGGCCCCCCTTCCTTCCGGGTCTCACTCCGGCAGTCGTCAAGAGTGTGAGAGACTGGTAGTTCTTAGACAGCTGCTATAATCTGTCCTCTGAAACATCTAAAATTCCACTACAGCTCCCTCCTTTTGGACCGTGTCAGCCTGGATCGGTAGATAGGGTCCAAGCCAATGGAATAACCACTGTGGTATCTCTGAGATGTTTTAATGAGGACTGGAAAATCACAGCATCGTGCAACGTTTGTGATTGTCATAATGAGGCTGGTCATAGATGTAATCCCAACAGGTGTAGGTATGGATGGTGGCCAGATGGAGGTGCTGGTCAGGACCTCTGCTGCTGTTAGTTGGTGTCCTGTGGCGGTATGTTTCACCCTTACCACAGCTTCTGTAGGCGACCATGTGCTTCCCAGCTAAAATGTCTTCCACCCGCAAGGGTACAATGTCAGGTGTCCACAAGAGAGTGGGGTTAGTGGGAAATGTTGATTGCCCGTAGTAGAGCCCGTTTTGCAAATAACACCACTCACTTTTAAATATTTTGATAGCAGTTAGCATGAACATGTGATGAATGTACCATTTTTAGCCTTGTATTGTTAAAGTTCATTGATTGTAAGGTATTACATGTGTACAACAATATTTTGTATTTATCAACATGAGTCTCATTCAAAAACCAGCCAGTGAAGTGATCCCGTATGATTACCTGGTCCTTAAAAAAAACCATCTTCATGGTAAATTCTGTATATTGTCATCCTTGAACCAATTCTAGTTTAAGGGAAGCAATAATATTAAACACTGCATGGTATGGTGAGATCCAATAACTCTTGCAGTGAACACTGTCTGTGCATACATTCTACAATCCAAAAATTGTGTTCTGGTGTGCGTGTCAGACTAAAACCCATTTTCTACATTTAAACGGGGTTTCCCGCATCTGTCCTGACTGATATGATGATGTCATTTGTATGTGTTAGAGGCTGGGAACCCATAGCCCATTGGATAGTAAGTCTGAGCCACGCAACATTAATGTTAATTAATCTATAGTTGTTATAAAATGAGTTATCGCCCCTAAGAGGCCAGTAACATCTGAATTTAGGCCACGCCTTGTGAGTGGCTCGGACAGCTAGTCTGTCCTGGTAATCTGGAATCCGAAAGAGACCAGTAAAATCCTAATATAGGCCACACCTTGTGAGTGAGTGGCTCAGACAGCTAGTCTGTCCTGGTGATCTGAAGTCAGGTCCTCTGGGTGTGTCTCTAAGACCAGAGTTTGTTCTGTCATCACTGCTGCAATGAGCCTTGAATGCTGACAGGATGTTTGAGTGGTTTTGAGACACATGGACCATAACTAAATATGCATTAATGTAGTGGGGTCTTATTAATGTCTCTATTAACGAGACCCCTGTTAGGGACAAGATATGGTTTTTGTCACTGTGTTGGTCTGTGGTAATCCCATGTAGAGAAGTTAAAATACCTGTAGCGTGGATCATATTTGCGTGTATCCGGTGTGTGGTTTAGAGTCACACAACCCAACACAGTACATACCTGGCCTGTGTTCTGCCCGGATGGAAACATCTGGGTCTGAAAAGTCACCTGTAGGGACAGTTAGTTTGTGCAAAGTAATGACAAAGTCATGATGTGTTCAATTGTGTGGAGCAACCAACATGTCTGCAGCATGTTGGTGGAAACAATCAGAACTGTTGTGTTGTAACACATTTGAGTAATGCCATTAATAATAATAATGGAATAGGGATTGTTAAATGAGTGTGTCTGGTTAAACCAGTGTTGGAACCCAACATTTTTGATGTATGTGAAGGGATGCTGGGAATAGCATCCATTTTGTGTGTATGGGACAAACCATCCCTTGACTATGCTTGGCTGGGAGATGAGTGGATTTTCCCGCCAGCACCTCATGTGTGTGGCCCCCCGTTACCGGCTAGGTGTCCACGATGGCCAATTGCCAAATCCGGTGTGGGCCGTTTTACAAACCGTATGGGCAGCTACACCGTTGGACCTCGAAAGGGCACCACACCTCAGCTCCTCTCCTTAAACAGTGTGAAATACATGTAACAGAACAGGACAGACAAATACACAGGACAACATTTAGTGAACATGAATCCTAGTTTCTATTTATGTTAAGAGATGATTGGACAACATCCCAACAATTTTCTCGTTTCAAAACGAAATTCTCCAATCTGAATTTTCCATTTTGTGTTCGAAATTGAGCCGGTTGATCAGTCCGACTCGACCCGAAAACCCATCATGGTTAATCAATTTTGAGGGAGAGAAGGACCCAATTGGAATTCTCGAAGTTAGGTAATATTCTACATTTTTCTCTCTTTAAATCATAGATAACAGTGGAGACTTTGGGTAGCCGGGCTACAGCTGGGAAAGATAAGACAATTCATTGTGCTGTGGAAATGTTACATGTGCTGCTTTATTCCAGGTCGGGGGGCATTCCCCCCAGTAGAACCTGGCACCCATGTGCAGACCCTTCTGTACCCCTGCATTCGTGGGGCCTGTCATATTCGGCAGCCATGTCTGGTCTCCATCAGCACTGCTTCATGGGAATTGTTGTTTTCTCTGAGAACTCAAGGGCATATTCATGATACATTTTATGATGGGCTACTGTAGTAAGCCCAGAGATTTGCTATCACCTAGAACACTCCCAGGTATTTCTGTTACCAATGAATCCTGCTGCAAATTAGCCTACAGTTTGATCATCAGAGACCCATACCTTCGTGAGTAGTACTCTGAAAAACCCTGGTTGGAGCAGTGTGGCTCCTGTAACAGTTGACACCTTTGAAAGCTGACCCCCCATGCTAATAGCCTCGACTCCTATCCTACTGCTGCTCAGAGCAGTGGTTCTGCGTGCATAACAGGAGATCTCATACCACTATTTCCTATAGGGTTTTTGTGGGGTCTAATATGCCACAACCTGTGTAAGTTGCCCATTGTATTGTTGAAGCAATTGTTTTATTTTGTCTAGCAACCAGTTAGCATAATATTTTGTATTAGGCTTACTTTTGGTGTGTCCACCATGCTTGTTTGTCTGAGAATTGCTCCATTTGTCTTTCCGGTAGCAATTTGCTTTGATGAGGCCTTTTCTGTGACAAAATGAACAGCGTGCTATTGACCGCGCTGGAGTTGTTTCGCTCCCCCCATTTATCCCCTGGAACATAGCTGATGCTATACGTTTGCTCCCTGGTTTTATGTTTTTTCGTCTGTTTTCAATTTCCCTAACCCACTCGACCAGTGAATCGAACGTTCTCAGTGGGGGATTCAGTATTTCTGAATCAAGAGTCGGGTTTTCTAGTCCACTATATTCTTGAAACTTTTGCCAAACTGATTCGGCAAATGTCTCATAGGGTTCTTTGCCTTGTTTGATCTCTGATATTTTGTCCACGTCACGGATGTCAGACCTCTCAATGTTATTAAGCAGGCTTTAAGCCGTGCAATAGCTTCCTGGTCACTTTCGTCATTGTTCAGCCTATCCATAATCTTGCCAGATCGCACTTCGTCAGTGGCTTTTGGTTCTAGCTCTACTGGAAGGGATTGTCTTACTATCTGCCAGATATTGATCGGCTCCAAACCAAACACATTGGCCTGGGACATCAGTTTCAGCCAGTAGGGCTCAAAAGGTTTACCCTTCCTGGGTAGCTTACCGATCTCAGTTGAGTGTGATTTGCACTCAAGGACAGTTAATTTCCTGCTAAACTGTGACTTATTTCCCTCGTGGTCCTGAATGGTTTTTAGCACATATATTTTTGCCGGTTTCTTGCTTTTAACAATACTGACCCTTCCCCCCAGGGCCTGCGGCGATCGGAGGAGCCCTGCTGAGTCGTCTGTGTCGGTCTTTTCCTGTTTGACTAACACGGTACTCCGGCCATTGGCCATTAGTCTGCTTGTTTTATAGCTGCTATTACCGGGGCATCCCCATAATTGTTTTCCAAGGTGGTTGCATACTTTTGACTTTTCACTAATGCAGCTTTTAGCGTCTCTATTTCTTCTTCCTGTGCCTGGTAATGTCGTTTACAATTTTGCTTATCATAGTCAAAACCGTCAATTTTTGCCTGTAAGAGTTCCTTCTCCCCATGTCTGATGGAGTGAATGTCCGTCAATGACATAATAACACTTTTGTCCTTTTCAATCGAGGCTAAATTGTTTTTAAACATTAAATAGCCTAGAGCAGAGTGTATCTTTTTGTATTTGTTCCAATTACTTAATTTAAATCCAATTTAGTATGCTGTCGTTTGCCGCAATTAGATTCAAACCACGGTCATTCAGCATTGTGAGCGTGTGGTTCACCTTATTTTTCCAAGCTTGTAGAAAAGAAACGATCTGTGGGTCCTCTATTCCTATACATTCTTTGTTCAACCCAGACATTGCAATGTTCGTTTTATCTTAAAAAATTAGTAGTCTAACAACAACATACAGTAGTTTCTATATGTAAATACAAGCAAACATTTCTTTGAGCCTGCAGGACAGTTTACTCACCCGTGCTGCAGAATCCTCAGAGTTTAAATCAATCTCCAGAAAAACACAACCCGTCCTTTCGGCAAATTTGTCCAGTTATTCCTTTTGAAATTTTTCCTTTTCTCCCCTGTTGCAATATTCTGAGTTAAGAACGGAGGAATGCTTAATAAATGCATATAGAGGATTGATAGTATAAACGTTGTTGATATTTCCTATCTAACTATCTGACCCAATATAGATTATTTATCCGTGTGTGTAAACAGCTACGGAAAGAAATACTAGAGCAACCCGGAAAACTAAAGCGTAGCCCGCAAGTCAGACCCGATAGGCTTCCTAGCTTGAATTTGTGCGTGATAAGGGCTGAAACTTAAGAGCAGGCCGCAACAAGATAGCTTATGTTCTTATTAATGACCCCGCCGGAGATGTTCTGGGAAATGATTTAGAATGACAGACAGAACTTAGTAAAGTGAATAATATTTAATTCTCCGGCAGTCGTCAAGAGTGTGAGAGACTGGTAGTTCTTAGACAGCTGCTATAATCAGTCCTCTGAAACATCTAAAATTCCACTACACTTTCAGCATAAAAAGCTGAACCAAAAATGATTTTCTAGCATCATTATAATCCGAACACATTTTAGATCTTCGGATGTGGTGAATACAATCTGTTTTCCACAACCAGATGAATGGCACTATACACCAGGTCTTCCTTCGGTAGGCTCTGGTCATTCAGTTTGGATACCTTTAATTATAGTAAAAGACAAACATGTAGTTAAAGCATGGTAGATCACAATGAATTATATTAATATGAGCTTGAACATGAATGTATGCTTCAGTTGAGAACTTGCAGTATTAAGTAAACATACTACTACATGTCACATTTTTTCTTAAACAATGTGTATTGTATGCCATAACATTTTTTTACATGTACATTTTAGTAATGAACAGCATTTATAAATATAGACTGTAACATGTGACTCATCTTAAAGACAGACTAATGTGCTGACAGAAGGTCCTCAAATAGATAAGTAGACAACTAAGTGGAAGACAAAAGTGTAACAGCATCAACAACAGTGGTTGATAACTCCTGCAACAGCATGCTTGTTGTTAGGTACATTATAACAGTCTCAAATAATGTATTTAGAATTCTTTGAGGAAAAATATTACATAGTTATTGCTTCAATATTGAACCTGGTGCTTTATACAATACATTTGGCTGCAGAACTGAAGGTCGGTCAGAGCACAGTCTCATTTTCTGAAAACACACAGGTTGGTTGAACACGTTGCAAACTGTTAAATGAAAGCCTGTATTGGTTTTAAGCCAACTCAACATGACAAGATGCAGGCCAAGAGTGTCCACAAGACTGGACAGAAATGGCAAAGAAACAAATAAAATAACACCACACACACAAAACACACAACACATACTGCATTTCTTTTCATAAAAAGCAGACTCTGGCATCACAATGACATTGTTATGATCAGAAAATGGAATACAACCACTGTCTACACTGCTCAAAAAAAAAAGGGAACACTAAGATAACACATCCTAGATCAGAATGAATTAACTAATTGTATGAAATACTTTCGTCTTTACATATTTGAACGTGCTGACATCCAAATCACACAAAAATTATCAATGGAAATCAAATTTATCAACCCATGGAGGTCTAGATATGGAGTCACACTTAAAATCAAAGTGGAAAGCCACACTACAGGCTAATCCAACTTTGATGTAATGTCCCTAAAACAAGTCAAAATGAGGCGTGAGTAGTGTGTGTGGCCATTATTACCTCCCTACAATGCCTGGGCATGCTCCTGATGAGGTGGCGGATGGTCTCCTGAGGGATGTCTTCCCAGACCTTGACTAAAGCATCCGCCACCTCCTGGACAGTCTGGTCAACGTGGCGTTGGTGGCTGGAGCGAGACATGATGTCCCAGATGTGCTCAAACAGATTCAGGTCTGGGGAACGGGTGGGCCAGTCCATAGCATCAATGCCTTTTTCTTGCAGGAACTGCTGACATCCAGCCACATGAGGTCTAGCATTGTCTTGCATTAGGAGGAACCCAGGGCCAACCGCACCAGCATATGGTCTCACAAGGGGTCTGCCTAGTTACGATCTCATCTCGGTACCTAATGGCAGTCAGGCTACCTCTGGCGAGCACATGGAGGGCTGTGCGGCCCCCCAAAGGAATGGCACCCCACACCATTACTGACCCACCGCCAAACTGGTCGTGCTGGAGGATGTTGCAGGCCGGAGAACGTTCTCCACGGCGTCTCCAGACTCTGTCACGTCTGTCACATGTGCTCAGTGTGAACCTGCTTTCATCTGTGAAGAGCACAGGGTGCCAGTGGCAAATTTGCCAATCTTGGAGTTCTCTGGCAAATGCCAAATGTCCTGCACGGTGTTGGGCTGTAAGCACAACCCCCAACTGTGGACGTCCATCCCTCATACCACCCTCATGGAGTCTGTTTCTGACCGTGTGAGTGGACACATGCACATTTGTGGCCTGCTGGAGGTCATTTTGCAGGGCTCTGGCAGTGCTCCTCCTGCTCCTCCTTGCACAAAGGCGGAGGTAGCGGCCCTGCTTCTGGGTTGTTGCCCTCTTACGTCCTCCTCCACGTCTCCTGATGTACTGGCCTGTCTCCTGGTAGCGCCTCCATGGTCTGGACACTACGCTGACAGACACAGCAAACTTTCTTGCCACACTCGCATTGATGTGCCATCCTGGATGAGCTGCACTACCTGAGCCACTTATGTGGGTTGTAGACTCCGTCTCATGCTACCACTAGAGTGAACGCACCGCCAGCATTCAAAAGTGACCAAAACATCAGCCAGGAAGCATAGGAACTGAGAAGTGATCTGTGGTCACCACCTGCAGAACCACTCCTTTATTGGGGGTGCCTTGCTAATAGCCTATAATTTCCACATGTTGTCTGTTCCATTTGCACAACAGCATGTGAAATTGACTGTCAATCAGTGTTGCTTCCTGAGTGGACAGTGCGATTTCACAGAAGTGTGATTGCCTTGGAGTTACATTGTGTTGTTTAAGTGTTCCATTTATTTTTTGAGCAGTGTACATTGCCAGTAACGGCCTCATTATCCAACATAGAACACAAACCAGAGGATCCAGACACCCCATGAGGCTGAGCGAGACAGCTGGCTAAAGAACATGAAGGGCCAATTGTAGAGACCAAACTGTTTCTTACCTCTGTGGTCATACTTACCAACTTGGTCTGTGTGGCATGGTTCCTTCCTTTCTTTGGACACAAGTGTGGTGGAAATTTGAAAATGGTATGCCCAGCGGTGTCCTTCAGCCTCCTCTTGACCTAGTGGTAAATACATAAACATCAGCAGGTAGATTAAAATATCACAGGAATATATTACTCAAAAAATTCAGTCATTTCTGAAAAATAAAGTACAGACTTTTAATAGTGGTTATTCAAATATTCAAAACATATATTTGAATATACAAAACCATTTACATCAGAGCAATGAAGCCAAAATGACAATACAGTCGTATGCAAACTTTTAGGCAACCCTGACAATTTCCAAAATGAAATTCCTGATCCACACCGATTTATAAATGAAAATTGGCAGGGGTCCCTTAACGTTTGCATACGACTGTAATACACTTGTTATTGCACCAATTTCTGTCAGTTGTAATGAAATGATGTTGGTGGAAATTAAAAGTTTGACACCATTATCACAATTGATTCTGCAATTGAGCTGGATATTCTCAATAATTCCGAAGTAGATATGGACATGTGGGGTATCAATAGAAAGGTGTGGAGCTGTAGTATTCAAATCAGGTGACAAATTCAACGGGAAACCAAATTTGGCCAATAGGGGGCAGTGCAAAGTCAGGAACTGTTGTAAAACATTGTCAAAATGTAATTTTTTTGTTAAATCTTTTCTCCAAAATGCGAAAGTAGATATGGACATGTGGGGTATCAATGAAAAGGTGTGGAGCTTTATTATTCAAATCAGGTGACAAATTCAAGGGGAAACCAAATTGGGCCAATATGGGGCAGTGCAAAATCAGGAACTGTTGTAAAACAGTGTCAAAATGTTGATTTTTTTGTTAAATCTTTTCTCCAAAATTCCAAAGTAGATATGGAAATGTGGGGTATTAGTAGAAAGGGGAGGAGCTGTAGTATGTGAATCAGGTAACAGATTCAACAGGAAACCAAATTTGGCCAATAGGGGGCAGTGCAAATTCAAGAATAGTTGTAAAACATTGTCAAAATGTTGATTTTTTTGGGTAAATCTTTGCTCCAAAATTTCACAGTAGATTTGGACATGTGGGGTATCAATGGAATGGGGAGGAGCTGTAGTATGTGAATCCGGTAACAGATTCAACGGGAAACCAAATTTGGCCAATAGGGGGCAGTGCAAAGACAGGAAATGTTTTAATTCATTGCAATAACTATTGTTAACTCATTATAAAGCTAGTGAATTGTAACCAAATGCAATTGTATTGTGTATAAATTAACAATAGGAATATGTGATAGGAAAAAAAGCATTTATCCATCCATCTTCATCCGCTTATCCGTGATCGGGTCGCGGGGGCAGCAGCTCCAGCAGGGGACCCCAAACGTCCTTTTCCCGAGCCACATTAACCAGCTCCGACTGGGGGATCCCGAGGCGTTCCCAGGCCAGGTTGGAGATATAATCCCGCCACCTAGTCCTGGGTCTTCCCCGAGGCCTCCTCCCAGCTGGACGTG
>JACXGM010039150.1:0-10651 GCA_016801145.1 Umbra pygmaea
TGCCAGGATGGCTAGGCGAGTAAACTTGTGAATAAAAGGCAAGTGTTAATCACGTTCTGTCACATTTTGTGTAGGAAATAGGTGGATCAAATGCAGGGTCGTAGGCTACTCATTATTTTAATTAAACAAAGGAAACACTATGCTACACTTAAGTATTATGCCTTAAGTCAATTATTTTGTTTGTTTAATTAAAATAATGCGCAACCTACGACCCTACGGCGCCGCCAGACATTTTTCACTGGAGGTGCTAAGGGGGAGCTAGCTCAATACATGGAGGTGCTGACATGAATTGTGTTTATGCGTGATCAGGCGAACTGTAAAGTTTTCTTAAACTCAATGACACAAGTGTCTGTTCAATACGAGAAAACTGAACAAAATTTACGATCTCAAAGTTCTCTCCCTAATTCCCAATCAGACATAGACAAATCACCATACACTCTAAAAACAAATGGTGCTAAATAGCACTAAAAGTGGTTCATTGGCTTGTAATCATAGGGGAACCACTTTAAGTGCTATGTAGCACCTATCTTTAAAAATGGTGCTATGTAGAACCATAAGAAATGCCATATAGCACTTTAAGCACCCCAAATAACCGCTAAAGAACTGCTGAAGAACCACACTGGGCTTAACAGGTTCTTTAAATGGTAGTGGTGCTATATAGCACCATAACCACCACAAAAAACCCCTGAAGAACCGCTGAAGAACCACTTATTTTTAGAGTGTTAAAACTATGAATTAGAGACAGCACAATTAATGTGTTAATATTGCATTTTGTGTCAAATGTTCAGCATTTTAAAAAGTCCAAAGTAAATGTATAAGGCTGGGTATATAAATGGAGTTCATAAATAACCATAGGGAATATTTTACTTTACTCTGGATTCAATTAATTGATGACTGTTTAGATGTGAACTCCCTTTACCTGGTCGTTTTGGTGTTAATTGGTAGTGCTTGGGAGAAGGCACACCCAGGTTGTCAAAGCAAACTTCTAAATTCATAGCAGCATGGGTCTATCAATAATATATGCTTACTCTGACATCCTCCGCTGATTGAGAATGTATTCATAGAGCAAATTGTGAAGTTGGAAAAAGTAGTCTGCATTATTTCAACAATTTGAACGCCGCCTACCTCGACCCTGCGACTGTGAGCTGCTTTGATTACAGGACCTCATGGACATTTTGGAAAACATCACTGACTGACAGCAGAGAAAACAGGCCACTTTACGTGGCTGGAGACTAAATGAGTTCTGAAATACGTATAAAAGGTATCATATTGCACAATCAACTTCAAAATATAAATAAACTAATTTGTTAATCCGTAAATAGGCCTAAACTAATTCGTTAATAAATCTTATTTCACATGAATATTTCCTAATAACGCATTATTTCAGACACAGATAAATGTGTCTGGGAGAGGGATTGGGGGCAGCATTTTTTGGTCTTGCCTAAGGCGGCAGAACGTCCAGAACCGGCCCTGCCATCACTGACCAAGTGACAACGAGTGACATCATAGGGTCATTCAGGGTCAAGACTCGCGGTCACGGGAAAATTGCCAATCGTCATAATAAATAAATAAATAACAACTGTCCTTATCATGATGCCTGATAAAGAGCGCTGTAGGCCCATTTCTTTTTATTTATTTATGTTATTTTACTTTTGATGTGTGATTTTTTTCAGCTAGCAGTTACTCTAGGGGGCCCTCTGCTGGCCACGGGGCCCTTTGCAATTGCAAAGGTCGCTTAGTGGCTGGGCCGGCTCTGCTTACAGATATGGTTTAACCATAGAAATTGAATATATATAGAAGCCTTATTGAACTGTTTTGCTTGGTCATTCGATTAGTACACAAAAAAATGGTGAATGTCGTTAGTTGTCACGGTAACAACATGTGTCAGTGGGGCTGTAAAGTGTGTTGTACTACTAGTTTGAGAGTTTCAGTAAAAAAAATCTTCCTCTAAATAATTTCAACAAACCCAAAAATAAACTTCATTGATTATTTAGGACTTTTTTGACATTTATCAAATTAAATTTAAAAATTACATCCTATATTAAGTTAAAAAAAACATTTGACGAAGGACCAGGAAGAAGAGAGATTCTTCCTATGTTCAATAGCAAATTGTTTTTCTAAAATCTCGTACAATATTTCATTACTAAATAAAATTCTGAGAACATTTGATGCAAGAAATCAACTGTGTAGATTTCAAATATTGGCTTTTTACGAATATTTATGGCGAATCGAAAATATGCTTAAATGTTTTCGGAAGTGAGAATCTCCATAAGAGCCTGCGGGTGTAAGATTGCTTGCGAGCCAACCCTGTTTTGTACCTTAACGTTTTTATCTACTTGATCACATTGTTTGCCACTATTATTGAAGTTAGGTGCTGATTTAGTCAACTTTATAAGATAATGTACGTACATAGTCAGAGACAAAAGCTAAAATAGTATATGACCGTTCTGAATAAGCCTGGCTGTCAATTTTCGTGTTTGTGAACTGCAGACGACGTCCTTGAGGTGGTATTATTGCGCAATACCAGCAAGAACACATCGTCTCAAACAGTCAGCAGCGTTGTGTGCTCGCCTTGTGAGTTCATTCTTCCAAGAACAACTAGCAAGAGCGTTCTCCCCAAGAACACAAGTCTGTTGTTTGCATTCTTGGTTTTGAGAAACAGCCTCAGAGTCTAGGCATACAACGTTAGACACGACCGTAGTACTAGCAAATTCCTCTTCACAACAAGACAGGCTACGTCGATCTTCTTCTCTGATATAATGGCAGATCGCAACCATCTGAAAGGTGCATACACCGCCACCTACTGTCAGGCCATGGATATTTGTTAGCGCAGCTACTCTGTTGCTGCTGCAAAACTAAAATACTGAGTCCGCGACTTGCCGCAAATCGGTTAGATGCGGAAGTAGGCCGTTTGCACTGGAATGGTACACGTAAAAATGGCTGCCGCTCTGACCATTCAGCTAAAGCTATTTGCATTGGTATGGCACTTCTATATATATTCCATTTCTATGGGTTTAACCCTACTGCTCAGCAGCCAATGGGAACTTAGGACACTCACCCATTCAAACTGGAGAAGCAGCGAAATGGGTCAAATTCAGGCGAAATTAACACATACACAACACGTTGTCTACGCATTGTTTACGTGTTGTTAACGTGTAAGAAATCACGTATATTTGACCTGTTTGGCTTTCCATACAAGCAAACCGTGTTTCGCTACGTCTCTGGTCATGCAGCCGTTTAGAAACATGCAGAACTTTTTTAGTAGAATCTCTCTCTGTTGATCTCGTTCGTTTGTTTGCTGCTTTCATGGCTGTAGTGCGCTGGGTTTGCGTTTTTACAGGTATGCCTGGCAACCCCGTCGTGTTAATGGGCAGTTGATAACAACACACAGGCCAAAACATAAACATAAATTCCGTCATGGAACGTAAATTTCAAAAAGAAAAAATACTGACATTAGCATTGTTGTCAGAAAAGATAGTATTTCAGCTTATCATGTTTCCTTAACATCTGATTAGGCATTGGTGTCATTTTTGGATTTATTACAGTACATATTACATATTGCACCTTTAATGTATAATATTTTAATATAATCCCCGATATTATATTATCATAACTTTCTCAATCCTCAACTGATTTTCACAATCCAGGTGTCATTGTAAAGCTCTGTGATTCATTTTGAGCTTAGGGGTGTTTGAAAATTTTGTCATCATACCTACATTGTGTCGAAACTCTGTGCTTTGAAAATTGTATCGGAGCATCGGTATTAATCATCCCCTCACTATATTTTACATATATAATTATTAATTGTATGTTTACTTCAAATCTGCAAACTAGTTGAAATCGTGTCAGTGCCACTTTAATAATCAACTTAATAGTTATTTCCTGATTAGAGATTAATGGTCTTACCTGAGCAAGAAACATGACCAGGTCTGCCAACTCTTTGTTGGGCTTGTGGGGCTGAAGTTTAAATATCTGCACATTGGACTGGTAGTGTCGATATTGTTGCTGAAACTGTATATTAAAAGATAATTTGATTATATAGCAGTAATGCACATACCTACTACAGTAAAACAGTCAAATGATATAGGGTAGATGACATCACATTAAATGAAAACAAATTATTTGTGCTAAAAACAGGTTAGCCAGTTAAGTAATTTGTTTCTAGTAGTGTACTAGCTAACGTTATTAAAAGTAACTAGCATAGCATGCTGACGAGCTAGCTAGGTTATTTGAAAAAACAGCTCACTTCTTCCGTGTACGACTGTGGATCTCTCTTGACAAGGTTCTGCAATTGCGGTAGATTGTTTGGCAATTTGTTGCTATGCCGACCCGATGTAATTTTATTCATTTTCAATGTGATAACTAATCTTTTTATAACAAAAAATATTTCGTCTAAGTACAAACGTGGCTCACTGGTGTGTCGTCATTTTTCCATAAGACGGAATATACAGACGGACAAACAAAGTGACAACGAAACGCGTTACGAGATTTCAAAATGAAAAGTGGAAATCCCTGAAAATTCAAGAGAAATTAAGTAGGCTAGTTAAAATTACCTTATTTGAATTAAGTCGAAAATATAATAACATATAACATATGATGAAATTAAATACTATATACATCCACATACCATGCAGTAATTATAAAAAAGTTTCTGAAAATCAATGACAGTATGAAGATGGACCACACCTTCTCATTCATATCTATGGAAAGAAAGTGAAGTAAATTAGAAGCACTTTTTCGGTGATAGCCGATCATACTGCGCAGCCTCAAGCTGAGCGTGATGACGTAGATGTGATGTGAGCAACGTCTCGGATGGCCGGTGCTCACTGCGACAACTCCTGGCGATCATAAGGGTTAGATTTTAGGGGCATGCTAGATTAAATATTAATGTTAAAAAAACTCATAAAGTGAAATTTTCATGCCATGGGACCTTTAAGCCACAGCATAAGGGCAGTGTCTCTGCTAGAAAACTAGGACAGCACCTGGTTGATGTGAAGAATGCTCGCTTTTGCCTCTCCAACCTGAATACAGTCATTGCTGTGCTCAATGTACCTGCCCAAGTAAAGAAAAGTATACTTAATTGTATTTAAAATGTATTTCATTTATACTAAATATACTTTTAATATATTATTTTGGCTTGTACTTCAAATGTAATTAAATATATTGAATTTATACTTATGGTTAAACATAAGTGTACTAGAAGTATAATACTGGAGTATAATGTAAATATACAGTACTTTTTTACTACATGATCTGTCGGTCAGACACAGGCTCTGCTCACTGGTGCTGGTACTCTGTAATGCTCAAGGTGAGGATGTCCTAGCCCAGATAGCAAGAACTTCTGGGCCATATACTGTATTTCATCCGCCAATGTTGGCTGACTACCGGGCAGATTTCGCATGTATGGGCCAGATCTGGGCCAGCTGTGTGAAGCATGCACATGGCTTAAATTGTATTTTTCCTTGTGGGCCAAGTATGGCATGCGTTCTATGGCCCAACAGTTAAAATGAATATTTGTGCCGAAACACAGACAACCTCCGCGAGTTTTGTGTCTATATGGCACACATCTTTTGTGTTGTTGTGGCCTGGCAACTTATGACAGGGTTTGGGCCACAAGTGGTTTAGATGGGGGTGCGAGTGGATCGTGGACAGCTGTTCATTTTAACGAAGTCTCTCGAAACTCCAAGTGTGGCTGCTGAAATTTGGGCTTTGCCATATGTGAATAATTAATAATACAGTGTATCCGGAAAATTCACTGCGCTTCACTTTTTCCACATTTTGTATTATTCTGAAATGAATTAAATTCATTATTCATTATTTACCTCTACAAACTATTCCCCATGAAATCTTGGAAATCTTTGCAAATTTATTAAAAAAAATAAAAAAACAAAAGAAGCATAAGTATTCACAGCCTTTGCTCAATACTTTGTTGCAGCACCTTATTTGGCAGCAATTGCATTGCCTTAATTCTTTTTTTAGTATGATGCTACAAGAATCAGCACACCTATTTTTGGGCATTTTCTCCCATTCTTTTTTGCAGGACCTCTCAAGCTCCATCAGGTTGGATGGGGAGCGTCAGTCCACAGCCATTTTCAGATCTCTCCAGAAGATGTTCAATCGGGTTCAAGTCTGGGCTCTGGCTGGGCCATTCACAGAGTTGTCCTGTAGCCACTTTTTTGTTGTCTTGGCTGTGTGCTTAGGATCATTGTCCTGTTGAAAGATGAACCTTCGCATCAGTCTGAGGTCCAGAATGCTCTGGAGTAGGTTTTCAGAAAGGATGGCTCTGTACATTGCAGCATTCATTTTTCCCTGCATCCTGACTAGTCTCCCAGTTCCTGCCGCTGAGAAACCTGCCCACAGCATGATGCTGCCACAACCATGCTTCACTGTAGGCATGGTAATGGCCAGGTGGTGCCTGGTTTCCTCCAGACATGATGCTTCATTCAGGCCATAGAGTTAAATATTTGTTTAATCAGACCAGAGAATTTTGTTTCTTGTGGTCTGAGAGTCCTTCAGGTGCCTTTTGGCAAACTCCAGGCAGGCTGTCATGTACCTTTTACTGAGAAGTGGCTTACATCTGGCCACTCTACCATACAGGCCTGGGGCCTCATTTATCAATTGTAAAAGTTGTTCTTACGTGGAGGTTTGGAATATTTCTACGAATGGTTTAAGGTGTGATTTATCAAACATTCGTATGAGCATCATATGCACACATCTAGGAGATGTTCCTTGATAAATACCACCTGTTCTTAGTCAAAGTGCTTGTGCATGGCCACAATTATTTGCTTATTATCACCCTAAAATTATCCCAATTATTTGAATCACCATCAATCATAAAGGAGCTAACAAATTCAACCAACAAACTATACAGCAAAAACGTCAGTGTTATTTCAACTCCCATGATGTTAAATGTAATACCTTCCCTGAGTTTATATAATACTCACCAGTTCAGAATTAAATGAACACTTTCAATAGTGTTTAAATTTTACTAGTGTTAAATTAAATTTGACACTAACAGAGAGTGTATTTTTAACACTGAATTGTATCATTCCCTTAATAGATATCTAACATTAAACTATCTTTACCACGGTGCGTTGGGCATTGTCAGATTGACGGTACCCGCCTAGCCCAATAGCATGCCTGCACGTGGGGGAATCAATGGATCACTGCATCACTGTCTTTACTGTTTGTTCATTCACATTGGATTAGCTACTAAATGATGCACATCACAGGGGATTTAGAAGTGGGTATACGTAATGCTGACTGAAAAAGAAGTGCGTATACGCCGTATACCTGCATTTACCCTTTACTACACCACTGGACACCGCTCACACAGTCCGGTCTCGTGCCTCCCCATCAACCTCAACGTTGCATTCAGCCCTGTATGCCCAAACCTCATCCTACACCACATGACATCCTCCCTACGATGCCCCCTATATACCCCTTCCACCCTAACCGTTTTCTGTATCCCATAATACCCCCTCCCGGTCCTACACTCATCCCACTGTTTCTGCCAGCAGTTCAACCCCACCCTCCTTATCATCGCTTTCATCTCCCCCCGCCCATACAGTATTCTCACATCCACTTCCCCCCTTCATGCTCCGCTCTTCGCCACCCTATCCACCTCTTTACCCTCCACCCCAACATGTGTTGGCACCCAACAGAACCAAACAACCACCCCCACCCTCTCCAGCCCCAACAACTGCACCATCAGCTCCACCAACAAATCCCCCGCATCTGACCTACCCGACTTCACGCTACTCAACACAGCCACTGAGTCTGTACACACCACCAGCCGAAGCGGCCTAACCTCCTTCACTCACCCCAGACCCAAAATCACTGTCACCATCTCAGCATTATACACTGACACAAGATCGGTCAGCCTCCTAGCAAGCCTGACGCCGACCTCCAGCACTAAAACCCCTGCCCCTACCTTACCACTAACCGGGTCCTTTGACCCATCCGTATACACCCAATCAGTACCGGGAACAACCAATGGGGAACCCCACCCAACACAACCGCCAGACCTACATCCTTCCCCTCCAAACCATACTCCTCCACCTCCCTATCACCCACCCAAACGCTCTCAGTTTACCCCCTACACCCCCCCAACACCTCCCACCACCTCAACAGTAGGATGCCTCACTGAGCTCCCCTTCAGCCTCACCCAATACGCCAAAGCCAACTTATCCAGTCTCACCTGACTCCACCTGCACCACCGCCATCGTCCTACACGCACCTACACACATCCTCAGTGCACGTGCCTGCACCCTATCCAACACCTCCAACACCATCCTAGCCGCTGACCCATATATAAAACACCCATAGTCCAACACCGACCTAATCAGTGCCTGATACACACACAGCAATGCCTGCCTGTCAGCCCCACAATCAACCCCCACCACCGCTCTCATAAGGTTCAATCCCCTCCTACACCTGGCCTCCACATACGCCACATGCTTCCTCCACGTCAACCTCTTGTCAATCCACATCCCCAAATACTTAAACACCACCACCGGGCCTATATCCTGCCCATACATTTGCAAACTCACATCCACCACCTTCCTATTTGAATACACCATGAAGCAGGACTTCGTCACTGACATCCTAAAGCCCCACATATACGACCACTCTTCCACTCCAGACACAGCACACTGCATCTTCATCACTGACTTCCTAAAGCCCCACATACACGACCACTCTTCCACTGCAGACACAGCACACTGCATCTTCACCACTGATATCCTAAAGCCCCACATATACGACCACTCTTCCACCACAGACACAGCACACTGCATCTTCACCACTGACATCCTAAAACCCCACATATACGACCACTATTCCACTGCAGACACAGCACACTGCATTTTCGCCATCACTAACTTCACATTCCTCCCCCTTTTCCAAACAGCCCCATCAATGCGACCGCAATTCCCTGCCCCACCTCTTTTAAAAACATCATTAATCATTACGGAGAACAACACTGGGCTTCGTATGTGCACTGTTAACTGTGGGACCTTATATAGACAGGTGTGCGCCTTTCCAAGTCATGTCAAATCAACAAAATTTACCACAGGTGGACACCAATCAGGTTGTGGAAACATCAAAAGGATGATCAGTGGAAACAGCAGCACCTGAGCTCAATTTTGGGTGTCATGGCAGACTGTGAATACTTGTGTAACTTTTATTACTTTTTTATGTGCTTTTTATTTTTAAATATACTTGCAAAGATTTAGAACAAACTCTTTTTAAGTTGTCATTATGGGGTACTGTTTGTAGAATTTTAAAGGAAATAATGACTTTCATCCATTTCGGAATAAGGGTGTAACATAACAAAATGTGGAAAAAGTGAAGTGCTGTGAATACTTTCCGGATGCACTGTATTTCCAACATAGACATTTTTGCAATGTTTGTATCTACTGCATATCAATCTATTGCCAGCTTGTTGAATTCCTTTAAAAAACATGAAAATAAGAGTCTTAACTGTTGACTTATTTGATTTAAATTAGAATTTAAATCAATCAATCAATCTATGAAATGTAATTGTTCTAGTAATTATGTTCAAATAATTTGAACCTGAAGCAGTCCAATAGTGCATGCAATCTGAAAGAAAACAAAACGGTAATAAAAACCATGATTATCAATTTTGTCACTATTATACACGGGTACTAATTTTCCAGGCGCAGTAATAATGCTTCATGTTGATATCCTTGCGCAAGTTCGTATAAAAACTCCAACAAACGTGACCTACACCTCTTACGCTACTGGCAGAAGATAAGATCAACTTTAAGCAAAAGAAATACAGGTAATTATTAGGGCCCAAGCCAACGGCGAAGGCCCTATTGTTTTCCTAAAGATTATTAGGGCCCAAGCCGAAGGCGAAGGCCCTATTGTTTTTCAAAAGATAATTATTAGGGCCCAAGCCAACGGCGAAGGCCCTATTGTTTCCCTAAAGATTATTATTAGGGCCCAAGCCAACGGCGAAGGCCCTATTGTTTTTCAAAGGATTATTAGGGCCCAAGCCGAATGCAAAGGCCCTATTGTTTTTCAAAGGATTATTATTAGGGCCCAAGCCGAATGCAAAGGCCGTATTGTTTTTCTAAAGATTATTATTAGGGCCCAAGCCGAAGGCGAAGGCCCTATTGTTTTTCTAAAGATTATTATTAGGGCCCAAGCGAACGGCGAAGGCCCTATTGTTTTCCTTAAGATTATTATTATTAGGGCCCAAGCTGAAGGTGAAGGCCCTATTGTTTTTCTAAAGATTATTAGGGCCCAAGCCAACGGCGAAGGCCCTATTGTTTTCCTTAAGATTATTAGGACCCAAGCCAACGGCGAAGACCCTATTGTTTTCCTTAAGATTATTATTATTAGGGCCCAAGCCAATGGCGAAGGCCCTATTGTTTTCCTTAAGATTATTATTATTATTATTAGGGCCCAGGCCAACGGCGAAGGCCCTATTGTTTTCCTAAATATTATTATTATTAGGGCCCAAGCCAACGGCGAAGGCCCTATTGTTTTCCTTAAGATTATTAGGGCCCAAGCCAACGGCGAAGGCCCTATTGTTTTCCTTAAGATTATTAGGGCCCAAGCCATCGGCGAAGGCCCTATTGTTTTCCTTAGGATTATTAGGGCCCAAGCCAATGGCAAAGGC
>JACXGM010039151.1:0-10651 GCA_016801145.1 Umbra pygmaea
CAATTAGTACCTTTTGTATAGCTCACTCGGTTGGTACGTTGTCAAGCAGGGCTGTAATGTGTGTTGCGGAGCAGAAGGCCGCGGGTTCAAGACCAGTCAGAGGACGTGGTGAACTGTCGTGCTCGCAATATTACGTTACAGTCCCTCTCTAAACACAACGCAGAACTATACGTTACACTCAATTGGCCTGCCAACTCTCCTGACCTGAACCCCATAGAGGATCCATAGAGGAAGTTGAGAGACGCAAGAACCAACACTCTGGATGAGCTTAAGGCCGCTATCGAAGCATCCTGGGCCTCCATTACACCTCAGCAGTGCCACAGGCTGATTGCCTCCATGCCACGCCGCATTGAAGCAGTCATTTCTGCAAAAGGATTCCCGACCAAGTATTGAGTGCATAACTGAACATAATTATTTGAAGGTTGACTTTTTTTGTATTACAAACACTTCTTTTATTATATAATTTTTGGCTTACATGAGCTGTATGCCAAAATCATCAGTATTAAAACAATAAATGACCTGAAATATTTCAGTTGGTGTGCAATGAATCTAAAATATATGAAAGTTTAATTTTTATCATTACATTATGGAAAATAATGAACTTTATCACAATATGCTAATTTTTTTAGAAGGACCTGTAGTGATGAGAAAAGCACCTTTTCCTCCTCCAAAATGTTTCCATTGCTGATATATACAATTCAGATATTTTGCTAACCTATCCTGTCATATTGAACCCCAATCAAATTTACTTCCCTGCCTCTTTCTTAAAATTTTCCCTATCTTGTAGTTCTCATCCTTCCTGCTTAAGCAATAGATTTTGATTAGGGCAGGGTTTCCGAAACATCCTAGACTCAAGATCCCATTTTGATCAGATTGGTTCAAGTTAATATCTTTCATTGATTAGTACAAGTCTGAAACTTCAGCCCATGTGCCATTTTGCATCAACCTATCGGAAAAGGAGACTATGACCTATATGACTTACTATCTTTTGTTCAGATAGGTTGAAGCAGATCGGCCCATTGGGCAGGAGCCCCAAACTAACAAACCTCCTGCCCATGTCTCGTCTACATTTTCTTTCATAGTTGTAGGACGTGTAAGGTTACATTCAGAGTCCATGGCATCTGTTACGTCAGGTGGGGAAAAGAGCGGGGAGCTCCAGGGTGGAGGGCAAGGAATGGATGGAGGAATTTTCAGGGGTCGCTCCCAGTCCGCCCCCCCTGCCTTCTGGGCAGCTAAGAAATATGGACGACAGCTTCGGCGCATGAGCGATGAGTTTGATACGTGGCTGGATAAAGGAGTGAGTATAGGGGCTGCGGAGAGGAGATTGGCTGTGTTGGTTTAGGGGCATTGTTTTAAACCTTTGGTCAAAAACCTTTTCAAATACTAGAACTCCAAAATAACTAATTTGTTGCAATTTGTTCTTCTCTTTCCCCTCCCAACCACCTTATTCGCCTGTTCTATGCGTTTCCCTGTTAACCTCTACAGGAAATGAAGCGGGTGAGTGCTGGATCCTCCAAACAAATGACACAATCTCGAAGCTGGTGGGCCTATCTGTTCAGCCACGAGGAATCAGAGACAGAAAAGACCCCCAACCTGACTACTACTGAACCACGATCATCTGATTAGAGAGCAAAAGATGGAGTGAAGATGGAGGAAGAAGGTGAAAGTAGGCCTAAATGGAAAGACACCATAACAGGGTAAAAGGAGTGGTAACAAATGATTGGAGCCTGGAATTAGAAGAGAGTATGGTATTAGTAAATGTAATCTAGGACATTATGCACAAAAAAAAACACAGGAAGTGCTAGTTTTACAACATGGCTGATGGGGAAAAACTTCCACCCAAGCCCCAAATGGGGTCTTCAGTTAATCATTTGGTCATTTTTCCCATTAACACTATGCAACACAGACAAGGGAGATGGGCAGACAAAAAACGCACTAATTGACGGAAAAAACAAAATGTCCACTTGGTGTGTCTCATTTATTGACAAGTCAATTCTTTATTTAGGGATTTCTTGCATCTGAAGAATCATGTTTTCAGAATCAAGTAAATGCTAATTCAGAGTCCTACCCTCTGTCCCAAATGGAAAACCTATTCCTTATGTAAAGACTTTTGTTAAAATCTCTGAAATAGTAAGGAATATGGTGCCATTTGAAATGCACACTTAGTGTAGTAGATTTCAACCACAATTTGCACTCCGGACAAATAGCCTGTTTTAACATAAATGTATAGAAAGATTAATCATCTTTAAAGGACAATCTTTGATAGCAGTATACATAATATCTTTTGTATGAAATAAGAACTGCAGGGGGATATTTTATTTGACAGTAAATGAAGAGAATAAAAAAGATTTAGACTTTTTAAAGCAAAGCCAATAAGGACGTAAGCCTTGGGTATTTTAATTTGTAAATATTGTAAATATTTAAATGAGGACAATTACATTGTGTAAACTGCTGAAGAACAAAATGTGACTTTTATACTATTGATACTATGACTACAAAATACATGACATCCTAAATTGCATCGGGCACCCTATTCATATAAAGTCCTGTATAAGTATTGGGACAGCATAGGTTGCTTTTATGCTGTAAATTTGAGACACATCAAATAATCATTCAAACATGACTATGAGGCCAGAGTACAGAACATCACCTTTCATTTCTAGCTGTCAACAAATATAGCTCTGGGAAAAATTAAAAGACCACTGCAAATTTTTATTAAATCAACCCCATTGAAAGCCTCTGGAATGTGATCAATTGGAATATGGACAGTCAGAAACCAAACAAGGCTGAGCTGATTCAATTTTGTGCCTGGAGTGGCATAAAGTCACCAGACATCAATGCGAAAGACAGTTTAAGAGCATACAAGATGCATGAAAGCCAATTATTATTGTTATGGTTATGTAGTTATTATTTTTCCACCAAAAATATTTATTCTTGAACTCTTCCAACATTAGTATTCTGCTGTTTAAAAAAGAACCTAAACTTGTTTTATTTGCAGTATTTGAGGTCTGCCAATGGGTACATTTTTGTTATTTTTACTGATTTTCTGCAAATAAATACTCTGAATGACAGTATTTTTATATGGGGAGAAATGTTGTCAGTAGTTTATGGAATATAATTTTTTTTCCCCGTTACACCAAAACACATCAATAGTGAAACAAGAGAACCTGATGATTTTGCAGTGGTTGCTTAATTTTTTCAGTCTCCTCTTCAGAAAATTAAATGCATGTTCAATCAGCATTAAATCAAGGGACTGACTAGGCCAGTCTAAAACATTCCCCATGATGAAGTCATTGCATTGGTAATGTGTTTTGGCTCTTTATCCTGTTACAGTGTGAAGCATAGCCAAACTGGGCTGGTGGCATTGTCTTGTACATTTGTATCCAAGATGCTTCTCTACACTTCTGAGTACAGACGTACAACCACCATGCACAGAATGGCTTGTAATGCTTTGGATCATCTGCAGGTTTGCCAATGTCTCATCAGTCCATAAAATTCTGTTCCAAAACGACTGGCTGAACAGCTTTTCTGTTTTTGGTGCTGATCAGAGTTTTGCATTTTTGCGACCAGTCGATTGACATTATTATCACAAAGCATTCTGGAGGTGGTTGGTGATTTAACTGACACTTATTTTAGAGTTTTTTCACAGCTATAGTCATTCTTTTGTCAGCGTTTGTTGTTGTATTCTTTGGTTGACCAGGACATTTTCCAGGACATTCAAAACTGTGAATTTGCCTATGCCCAACTTTTGTGCTATGGATCTAATTTCTTTACTGTTTTTTAACATCCATGTCGCTTGCTTTTCTTTTGTAGAAAACTCCCTTTTGTCATAGATTATGCCTACTGACACCAAATGCAGTGTCTAAAGGAAAAGCAAAGGTTGGGACCTGAGACTACACATTCACAGCTCCTTAATGTGAGAACAATCAATGCAACAGGAACAACCTGGTCATTTAGAAACACCTGTGATCTGAAGGTCCCAAGACGTTCATGCCAACATGAGATGGGGGATGGAACACTGTAATGCTTAGTTGGTATATCATGTGTTGAAACTGACAGAAAAGGAGTTAAGGAGACAGTCTGTACCCTTGCCTCATCTTCAAATTGGATTTTCATATGCCTTGCGTGACAACAAAAATATCAATTTTGACTACACTGTCCTAATGGAAGGTACTATACTGTATGTCAGTGGTTCCCAACCTATTCCGGTTACAACCGAGCAGGTAAAAATGTTTTGGTAGTATATATTTTTTGTAAATCTGTTTTTGTGCATTTTCATACATTACCTTAGCCTGGTTGACACCAGACACTTCTCAGTTAGAAGGGTGAGAGTGGGTCTGGGCAAGGTTAATTCACAGCCCGTTTCCAAAGGGGCGTCACCAACAGACCCCGCTCAAATGCCTCTCGTCACACTTGGATATATCAGACCTTTGTAGAATCGAGTCGGCAAGACCGCAACAACATCTTTTTTTTAGATGAGAAGGCTTCGAGTGTTATTCTTTGCTCTGTTTTTAACAAAAAGGAAACATTCAAATTGCTTAACAGACGTGATAGCTGATTTGAACGAGTGATATTACGGATTTTCCATTGCGGCAGCCATCGTTGTAATTGTCTGTTTCAAGCAATGACAGTAAAAAGCTGTGATATCTTCATCGTATAAAGCATGCCTCAACGGTTGTGATTGGTGCCTCGATTTGAAAAAAATGATTTGCAAATATACTATTTTGCACATTTAGTTTCTTATTTTACAGAAAGAAAAAAATCTACAAAGTATGGGCTTTACCAAAAACAGAATATTCTTTGCCATACAAACTCTGAACAACCCACGTATTGAATTTAAGTACTCCAATGGTTACTCCAATGGGAAACACTACCCTGAACTATTATAGTGTACTACTTTGACCAGTAGCTATAGGGAATAGGGTGCCATTTGAAAGGAATACCTTATCTCTTCAGGTGTGTCTTTCTACCTGCAGAGGTGTTAAGGCAAGGCCTTTTCTTGCATGTTAATTGTTGAAGCTCAACTCATCCCTTCTACCTGCACCAATACATCTAAGTGGTCCTCCTTTATTCCAACTCCTTGGACATTTGCATTGGTGGATTATATTGCTTCCACTTTATACTATAATTAGGGTCTAGGGAAAGAAGTGGGCAGAACATTGTATAACTACATTGTGAGGTGTTATGTTGTTAAGTTCGGGGAAATGTCAATAAATGTCTTATCTTGGAATCAGGAGGGAATAACCAGAAAATGTAGAATCTTTAACCAGGATTTCTGGAAAAAGCATGGAATTAAATTAAATGTATTGGAATTTTGCAACCCTTGTCTGCTCAGTGAACATTTGTAGGTAAATAATTTTGACCTTAGGTAGCTGTGGTATTCAGCAATCTATTAATGTAAAATTTTTATGATGATCTGTCTTTCTATATGGATGTAAGGCCTTTTTCTGACTTGACCCTGTGTGCCAGCACTACCTACCGCCTTAGGCACGGGTCTTGGTCACATTTGTTTTGTTCTGAGACAGTTTTGCTTAATTGCAGACTGATGGACAAACATTTAGAATTTTGCCTTCATTAAGAAACACTGTGAGAAACACCTGGTGCATGGGCCTAATCAGATTATTTCATAATCTAAAACCTTCCTCAGAACCAAAATGACCAAAAGTGTCATAGTTTGAATGTCACATTGAAGAGTGGTGTAACATTTTCTCTTCTAAGAAAATGTTTCACCACAGACTAAGAATTTCTAAACTAAATGGTTTTGTTTGGTGGCCTGAATGTGCCTCTGATTAGAGATGATAGAGAGAAAAAAATTACAAGCTGAACTTGCTTCAAAACCCAGAGATTAATTTTTTCATTAGTTATGGATCCTCTTTAGAGGAATGTTAAGTCTAGAAACAATTTCAACATCTCAGTGGTTTTACCACAGACTCTTTCTGTTTTGACAAGGCATTTTAATTATGACGCTCTTGTTTTGCAACCGATTGTAACTGTGGTGCCTTTGTGGTGTCAAACATACCCTGGTAAACCCGGACCAGGCGCTGGTATACCTAGAAACGTGTTTAAAGATGCACTGAAGAATTTCAGTGAGTGGAAACCAAACTATTTTCTCTTTCAGTGACCATCTTACAAAAGCAGAAAAAACATGTATTTCATGTTATTTTAAGATCAAACTGCTTATTTTACCATTTGAACAGGAATTACATTGAGGACATGAAGATTTATGCTTCCACTTTTTCTGTGGGCATGCACTATACATTATGCATTTTAGGCCATGATTTGTGCAAAGTTTAGTGAATCATTATCCCATATAAATATTTTTGGGGGATTTTAAAAGTACAAAGAAACACATTTTGTACAGCATATGTTAGCTAGTCAGGTGGAAAGAGGAAGTAGTTCTGTTGTTACAGCACAAATTCTACAAATAGCATCTGTAAAAAGGGACTTGCTTTTGTCATCCCACGTAAGTCCCAAATGGCACCATTTCCTAAAGATGCACTATTCCCTGTAGAGTGCACTACAAAAGTAGCCATCTATAGGAACAGGATGCCTTTTGAGCCAAAATGTCATTACTTGAATCTTGAAAATGTATCTTTTGCTCAGAAAATAATCAATGACTTTTGTAATTGTATTTCATTTTTATTACCACTTGGTGTACTATGAGCAGTATACAAATAAAGAATTTTATTAACCATCATTTACTCGGAAAAAAGGTGTTTTATTTTGTATCTATATGAAATGGTCATACACTGAAATAAAAGGCATTTGTCAAGAAATTGTCAGAAAATACCAAACTAAATCACAATAACAGCATTGATCTTGGTAACATGATCAGAGCTTCATGTGTGTAATATAATGCTCACTTCATGAATATTGTCATTTTGACATGTTACTTTGATTGCTTGTACAGTTTATTTGCACAAAGTGTTATCTACCTTTTTTCAGCTAATAGGTCCGTCCCCTTATCCACAGGGCAACCTAGCTTATACCACCTGGGAGGGGTCCCAGCAATACTTCTGTCCACAATCCATCTCTCCCAGCCTTTCCATATCTTCAGTGCTTAGTTCAAAGTCAAACACTTGTGCATTCTCCGATACCCTTGATTGGTGAGATGACTTGGGAAGGACTGGGATCCCCTGCTGAACAGCCCACCTCAGAAGGACCTGCCACATACAAAGTGAAAAACATATGAGCAGGACAAAGATTAGCGAAAGAAATGGAGGAAAAAACATTAACAGGGTTTAGTGCCACTCATCGAACACTCCCAAACTCAAAAGTACCTGTGCAGGACTTCTGCCACACGCCTGAGCCAACTGTAGCACCAATGGGTCCTGAAGAAGAGCTCCAGTGCCCAGAGAAGAGTATGCCTGGAAACAGACACCATTTTCCCCACAGAGACGCCTCAACTCTTCTTGAGCCAGACAAGGGTGGAATTCGACCTTGTGGTGAGTCATATTTTCCAAGATTTACAGTTCAATTCAAATAACTTTATCGGCATAAGTAACAATATTGCCAAGGACATTTTAAGGTTGTACACTCACCAGCCACTTAATTAGGTACACCTTGCAGGTACTGGGTTGGACCCCTTTTTGCCTTAAGAACTCCCTTAGCTTTATTATGCATGGCATGAAGAAGTATGTTTAATATTGATCTAGACTTGGCATTTGGAGTCTGTTGTTGTTGTCTAACAACATGAGGACCAAATTTTATTTGGCATGGTCAAATTGAAGGGCAAACACATGATTCTTGCATATCATATACACTCAAAGCCACTTCATTAGGTACACCTTGCTAGTACAGGGTTAGACCATCGTTTGCAATCAGAATGAGCTTGAATCTTTGTGGCATAGATTCAACAAGGTGCTGAAAACATTACTCATAGATTTTAGTCCATATTGATATTATTGTATCACACAGTTGCTGCAGATTTGTCAGCTGCACATCCATGATGTGAATCTCCCATTCCAATACATCCCAAATGTGCTCAATTGGGTTGAGATCTGGTGACTGTGGAGGACATTTGAGTACAGTGAACTAATTGTTATGTTTAAGATACCAGTTTGAGATAAAGTAGGTTTTGTGACATGGTGGGTTATCCTGCTGGTAGCCATTAGAGAATGGGTACACTGTGTTCATGAAGGGATGGACATGGTCAGCAACAATACTGAGGTAGGCTGTGGTATTCAAACAATGCTCAATTGGCACTAAGGGGTGCAAAGTGTGCCAAGAAAATATCCCGCACACCATTTCACCACCAGCTGGAACCATGCTTTCATTTTTTTGTATGACAAATTCTGACCCTACCATCTGAATGTCCCAGCTAATAATTGAGACTCATCAGACCATACAAAATTTTCCAATGTTTTGCTGTCCAATTTATTGCAAATTGTAGCCTTAGTTTCCTGTTCTTAGCTGACAGAAGTGGAACCTGGTGTGGTCTTCTGCTGCTCTAGCCCTTCTGCTTTAAGGTTCAATGTGTTGTGAGTTCAGGGATGCTCTTCTGCATACCCTGTGTGTAACTAGTGGTTATTTGAGTTACTGTTGCCTGTCTATCAGTTCAAACAAGTCTGACCATTCTCCTCAGCCATCAACAAGGCATTTTTGCCTAGAGATCGTTGTGCAGGAAAATCCCAGTAGATCAGCACTTTCTGAAATACTCAAACCAGCCTGTCTGACACCAACCCACACCATGTTCAAAGTCACTTAACTCAACTTTCCCCTTTTGATGCTTGGTTTGAACTTAAGCAGCTTATCTTGACCACATCTACATGCCTAAATGCATTGACTTGCTGCCACGTAATTGGCTGTTTAGATATTTGCATGGTGTACCTAATGTAGTGGCCTGGGAGTTTATATAGAACATAATTAAATCAACAAATCAAATTTGATAACATTTTATGTAGTTAAAGATCAACTAGGATAGAAATAAAATAAACACACTAATAGTAATATTAACGAATGATGATAATGATAATGATAATAATAATAAAACTTAATTTGAAAAACAATGTCATAAGACAGGGGTTTGAGGACTGTCAAGCACTGTGCCTGATTTTGTGGCAGGCTGCAACAAAGTGCACTGCCAATACACGTCTGTCTCCTTCTAAAAGACTAAGCAGCTTATCCTCATAAGATCTTTCAAATCCTGATTTAATGATAACATTTGTGGAAAATTACTCTCCCTTATTCTATCATTTGTACATATCCTCATGAAATGTGACTGTCTCTGATTCTGCAGTAGGTCAGTGATAGCCCAGCATTTCCTCTACAGGGAGCCAGGTTCTCCTTTACAATGGCAAGGCTGGCCTCAATGAGCCTTCCATTTTTAATAGAGCCCGACCGATAGATTCATTGACCGATATTATCGGTAAATATTAGCAGTTTACAGATATATTCGTATCGGTGATATTTCCACCGATAACGACCGATATATTTGTTTGCAATTCTTTATTTGTCCGGAAGAGGGCGCTCTTTCACCGAATATAGGTTTGAGAATTACAAGAAGACATTATCTTAAAAAGATTAAAACAGCGGGGATGGAAGAGCTGCTCATAACAAACTGCTTATAAAGGTGAGTTGAAAACCAGCTTTCCGGTGTAAGAGACACAAAATGCACACAAAGTTTTACATTGCATAAAAAGGCTTCTGGGGTTATAAGATAGACGCTATGGCCATATTTAGTTACTGAGTATTAACTACTGTACCGTAGCTAGCTACTGAAGTCAAATTGTTTCTGAATATGCATTTTTAATTAAAAGCCTGCAGTTTTTACTACTCCAGCTCTGGCATAAAAATGTTTTCCAAAACTTGAGAATGTCAACACCTGCGTTTCACCATTTCCATGACATCTGCTTTATCTACCTATGTAACTAACGTATGTTAGCTCTCTGGGACTGGTAGCACGCTATTATAATGAATAGAAACCTAGGAATAACAGAGAGCACCGC
The DNA here is from genome assembly GCA_016801145.1 of Umbra pygmaea. Classification (NCBI taxonomy): domain Eukaryota; kingdom Metazoa; phylum Chordata; class Actinopteri; order Esociformes; family Umbridae; genus Umbra; species Umbra pygmaea. The sequence goes on from JACXGM010039151.1 coordinate 9,948, forward strand.
AGTTTTGGGGCGAAACCATTAACCTTCGAAAGGTTGTTGAGCTAAATAAGTTTCTTCTTTGTTGTGTGTTGTCGAATTAATATGCTTTCTCCAGTCAGGAGAAAGCTATTATGAGAAGGTAAACGACCGATTTCGGCAAAGTAAGCGAACCATTTAAATGACGAGCCAGCAAGCTGCCAGCCTGTGCACAAGCTAGCCTAATGTGATAAGCAGCAGTACACACTGTCATTTTATTATGCGCGCCAATACCAACAGGGTTTATTTAATGAATATACTGGTAATTGTTTGGAGATCGCACATTGAATGGTTACTTTGAGGGTGACCAGCGCAATACTTCATTTGAACGTTTGGATTTGATTAGAAAGCCATGTCTATTAATTATATTTGCAAATAAGTTATTTATTTCATTATATTAGGTAAAGGAACACTTCTAAATGTATCTTATTTTCTATTATGCCTGCAGCATTTTTATGTGCGCATGATAGACTGTCCATAATTAAGTCTGCAGTCAGAGCCGGCCCAGCCACTAAGCGACCTTTGCAATTGCAAAGGGCCCCGTGGCCAGCAGAGGGCCCCCGAGAGTCACTGCTAGCTGAAAAAAATCACACATCAAAAGTAACGTAACATAAATAAATAAAAAGAAATGGGCCTACAGCGCTCTTGATCAGGCATCATTATAAGGACAGTTGTTATTTATTTATTTA
>JACXGM010039152.1:0-10651 GCA_016801145.1 Umbra pygmaea
TGTCCCTGTGCCAGTGTCTGCCCATGTCCCTGTGCCAGTGTCTGCCCATGTCCCTGTGCCAGTGTCTGCCCATGTCCCTGTGTCTGTGTCTGTCTGTGTCTGTTTGTGCTGTGTTTTTGCAGTTTCCTGTGTCTGCTGTGGTTCCGGTGCCTGGTCCGCCTTCGCCTCGGCTTCCGCGTCTCCCTTGCTTGGCCGGACCGCCGCCTGCCCGGACTCAGCCGATCGGTCCGTCGCTGCTGCCTCCATCTTCCGGACCGCCGTTGATTCTTCGTCCCTCCACTCCACTGCTGCTGCCTCCGCCCTCCGGCCCGCCATTGTTGCTTCATCCCTCCGGGCCGCTGCTGCTGCCTCCGCCCTCCGGCCCGCCATGGCTCCATCCTCCTGCCCTGTCTACTTGTCTGCTTCGCCCTGGTGTGCCTCCGCCTGCCTGGATCTTCTGCCACCTGGTGTCCTGTGGCGTGTTCACCGTTTGGCGCCTCAGGAGCTGCGCCTTGGGGGGGGGATTCTGTAACGTTTCCCAGTTCCCCTTCCCTGGACACTGCCATTTCCTTGGTTTATGTGTCACAGAACTACAATTCCCATTCCCCAGTTCTACTTCCTGTGGACTACAGCTTCCCTAGTCATGCCTCCTTAGAACTACAGTTCCCATACCCGGACTCAATTATCCTAATTCACCACACCTGCTCACTCCATCCAGTATTTAAGTCACACACCTCTCGTTGCCTCTTTGCGAGGTATTGTGAGTATTGATTTCTTCCTACTAAGCATTCATTTCTTGTATTGTTTTGTCTCGGATTGTCCCTTGTACCTTTGCCTGTTTTCTTGGATTGATATTCTGGCCTGACCTGCGCATTGTTTGTTCTATATGATGTTTTGGATTACCCTCTATACCATCGCCTGAACTGTTTATGCCTTGGGTGTTAAAAGCCTGCCTGCCTGATATCCATATCCGTTTTTTCCGCCTGTATATAATAAACATTATTGTTCATTTTAACCTGTTGGAAGTTTGATCCTTACAGAGGAGTGATCATTACAACCAGGTAGACATAGAAAGACCTAGTAGAGAAAGACTGTACCTTGGATAAAAACAACTTTCAGTTATGGTTCAGGTATGATTGTATCACTTTGACATACCATGTAATCCATGAAATGTGGGCTTCATATGGAGCCTGACATTGATGAAACAAAATCCTATACTGTAAATTATTTTGACAAAGTAATCATCAATCATAATTTCTGAATCAAACTGTGATTGGCTTTTACTTACTGAAGACAACATTGAAAGCAGAATTGCCCTAAAACAAGCAGTATCCTATCCTAAAACAAGCAGTATCCTATCCTAAAACAAGCAGTATCCTATCCTAAAACAAGCAGTATCCTATCCTAAAACAACAGGATCCTCCTGACCAAGTGACAAGGTGTCCGTGAGCAAGACACCTAACCCCAGCTTCTCCCAAAGGAGCTGGCTGGCTCCTTGCATGGCTGACATCTCCGTTGGTGTATGAATGTGCGAATGAATGGGTGAAAAAGCACTATATAAATGCAGTCCATTTACCATCTAGTATTGGAACATTGGAATTCTAAACGTACAGTATGTTGGGAATTGTAAATTGTCAGAATACATTGGAAATAGGATGGCTATGTACAGAACATGCTCTAAATTCTACACTGTCAGGTTAATCTAATGTGGATGAAAAAACCCTCAGACAATTGATTATTTTAAAGCATAATATCAAATCCAAAGCAATAGATTTCAGTGAGAATATACATAAAGTCTTATTACTGTATTTGTACAGTACTGTATTATTTGGTTTTGTTGAGGAAGGTATCTGGGTAAAAAGGTTTCAGTCAAAATGACTCACTTGGTTTTTCCACTGTTATTTAAATGATTCACATCATGTTTGTTTTTTTGCTGTAGATTGTAGGCAGGATATCTCACAGTGATTGGGCTGGCCAAAGGTTTGCTTCTTAGTGCTTAAGTGTTGGCTACTGTGAATTATATGACTCTGTCTGTCCTCAGGGCAACTTTTGTAAAACATTCCCCTCACTTCACACAGTCATACTCTGTGGTGTTCATTATCAGTGAGTCATTGTAATTACACACGTCTATGTATGTATTACATACATAACCACAGCCCATCGATTACATGACAAAAAGTAACCAGAATGTGTAAGAACTTCAGGACAGTTATTTTTAAAACTTGAATAGTTTATATTAGAAATACCTCATATACCTCAGATCAGGTATTATATCTGTCAACCCTTAAAAACTAGTTCAGGAGGCTATACATTGCAGTTTAGCCACTGCTACTCCCAACGTGATTATCTTTTTTCTGCTTTTTCCCCTCTTCTTAAATATGCCATATCAAAATGTATCAGCAGTCGTGTGTAATTGATGTCAATGGATTTCATAGAAGTTGCAGATCCCGGCAAAACTTCCACCTATCAATGCCAAACCAGTTAGCTGTTTTCCTCACTAGTCTTCATGTGTGTCAACATGGTGGGCGAATAAGCACCTGGAGTTACCTGAGGCCGTCACTTGAGAACAATGACTTTTGGAAATCCCTGCTGACGATGCCTGCTTTCCTAGACTATATGTTGGCTTACTGCCCTTGGAGTTCCGCTGCCACTCAGCTATAGTGCCATAGTCAAGGATTAATTAAACTTTGTCGTTCATCTTGGGGCTTCAAGAGTCCATTGGATAGTACAGTAATATTCAGTATGCTAGATATTTAGCTAATATCTTGTAAAAACTTTATTGCATACCTGAATACATTATGTGTTTGCTTTCCTAGAAGGTATGGTATACAATGCATTATGAAAAGTAAAATGTCGAAAAAAGTAACACATTTATATAATAATTGATTGACAAAAGTTGAATAAATAAATAACCAAGTGGAAATAAAGTACAATATGTGTTTATCTAATTCTATGATAATTCATATAGATCATTTGATTTGGTACATTACAGGACCTCTGGTATCCCCTGAATTTTCTTCCTCTTGATGCATGAGGGTGTTTTGTCATCGACAACTCAAATTGCACAACTTCCTGGGATTTAGGTGTATATAAGATGCCTCCTGGCCCCACACTACACAAACAAGACACGCTTGAGAAAGGATCGTCATGAAGGCCTTTAGTCTGTTCTTATTACTAGTCAACCTGGGAGTAGCAGTCTACTCTATGCCAACATCGCCACCTACTGAGAAAGATGAAGCTCTTGCAGAGGTAGGCTTTTGGGCACTTATGGCTGGAAAGTCTATATGAATTTGATGTTTACATTTAACTTAGTTTGCCTCAGTAAGGTTGTAAGTATAGCAGATAATTTGTTGTCCAATACTAGCCTAGATAAAAAAGAGGAAAACAATTCTGTTCAGTGTAACAACTTAAATACCTGCTGAGTTTTTATACTCAACACAGTAATGTTATTGAGCATTCAAAATGTAAAGGCCTGGTATGCATTGTACTTTTAACACTGTACAGCACTATAATTTACTATATTAACATGATTTTTATGGCTTTTCTCTAGACCTACCTGAAGAGCTTCTTTAACCTGACGGAAGAGACTGGTCCGGCAGCCAGACGGGGAATTAGCCAGAGGGTAAAAAAAATCAGTGAAATGCAGAAGTTCTTTGGCCTACAGGTGACAGGATCACTGGACACTGAGACTGTGACATTGATGAAGAAGTCACGCTGTGGTGTACCTGATGTACAACTTGGTAGATTCAGCACTTTTGATAACCTGAAGTGGCAGAAGAACAAGCTAACCTACAGGTGAGATTAGTGAGGAATACAGCAATGTAGATTATTTCATTTTTGCATTTGCAAACATCTTTATACTGCACACAGAGATGCAGTGACTAATATGCTTTTTTCAGGTGAACTAAAACATTGAGATGTTTGTATAATGTTGATTTTCGCTGTAATCTAATCATCAGGATTGAGAACTACACTCCTGACATGACTGTTGCTGAGGTGGACGACTCCATAGCAAGAGCATTACAGGTGTGGGCCAAGGTCTCCCCCCTGAGGTTCACCCGCATCTACAGTGGAACTGCTGACATCATGATCTCTTTTAGGACAAGATGTAAGTAACTTGTATTATACCTAAGTGATAGTTGAAGTAACTAACTGAAACAGAATTCATTCAAATGAAAATGGTATTACCAATATGTGATCCTGTAAAGGTTCACATTGAATGCAAACATATAAAACAGAAACATACAGGTTGTATTAAAGCAAAGTTGAATCTAATCATCCCATCTACTAGAAAACAATATGCCATGTTTGAAAGAAGGATATACAAATGCTTAAACTGCTCTCAGTATGTTTGAGTTGCAATCTTAGCAAAGCAGTCTCACAGCCAGCATTCCAAGGAACACATGTAACTAGATTTGGGTACAGGCCTATACAGATATCATGACAGTAAGACCTGGCTAAAGCTCTAGAACAGATTTATTTTTTAGTAGATGCTCTTATTCAGAGTAACTTATAGTGAATACAGGAACATTCCACCTGGAGCAACTTAGGGTAAAGTGCCTTGCCCAAAGACACAACAAAAATTGGCACAGTTGGGAATCAAACTGGCAACCTTCCAGCAACCAATTACAAGTCTGACTCCCTAACCATTGAGCCATCGTGAACAGATCCACAATGCTATCTGTGACATGTCACTGCCTCCACATTTATAAATTGTACATGATTTAGTTTAAAGACAGGGGAAGGACATACATTCATACTGACGTTTGAAGAAACAGGTGACATATCAGTGGATATAAATAATGTGCATTCACATAACAACTTATACGCGTTAGTGCTCACCTCTGATGGCTAAATATATGATTTCTCCCATTTGTGTAGATCATGGTGATTCCTCCCCATTCGATGGACCTGACGGCACCTTGGCCCATGCATATGCTCCTGGCAATAACATTGGAGGAGATGCTCATTTTGATGATGATGAGTACTTTACCTTCAGCTCAACCAGAGGTAAGACCCCATATCACAATAAAATGGAACGTGTCTTCATTTACCCTGTTATAATTGTAGTTAATTCTGGGGAACATTTCAAGATAACTGCCAGAAAGAATTAATGTATAATTATGTTTTCCTTAAATAGGATACAACCTGTTCTTGGTGGCTGCCCATGAGTTTGGCCATTCCATGGGTCTGGGCCACTCTAGAGACCGTGGAGCCCTGATGTACCCAATATACAGCTACACAGACCCCAGAACCTATTCTCTACCCCGTGATGACGTCAATGGTATTCAGTCCATCTACGGTCAGTATTCAGTTGTCTTTTCTTTTTGCGAAGTTTGCATTACTGTAGTGACACCTTTGCCTTTTAATAGATCGCCAACACACTGGCATTGTTGTTCGTTTACGTGTAGTAAACAACAAAAAAATGTCCAACGTTTCCAATAAGTATACAACACAATTTTGTTTGTAACAGATCAAATACAGCCATATTGTTTTAATTATAGCCTCCTACTTTCCACTCATAAATGAAATACAACCTGTATCAACCACATGTTCAAAAAACTGTTTGCTTCTCTTTCCCAATGCCACCCCTGAGTGCAATTACCTCTTGAATATAATACCTTACTATTGTTTACTCCACTTTACGATACGATATAACTTTTATTGTCAGCCAAGGCTGACATTCTTTTTGCATCCCTGGGTAGCTCATATAAGTCTATGTCTGACTTATGTCTGATCAACAAAATCAAAGCAGGTCATTTAGCACTCTTAAACCATGCGAGTTACAGTAAGTAGAGGGACATCCCTTGTAGCAATGTAGGGTGAAGTACCTTGCTCAAGGGCAGAGCGAAATTTGGCCGACTCAGGGATCGAGTTGACAACCTTCAGATTAAGTCTGGCTGCCTAACCACTCAGTCATTTGATGTCCCACTGTCCTTTACCTCACTGTCAAACTTATTCTGAAACTTTTATGAATCATCTCTCTCCTCTAGGCCCAAACCCAGATGGTAACCCTAATCCAGGCAAGCCTGAACCTACACCTCCTTCCACCCCTGATGCTTGTGACCCTAACCTGGTTCTGGATGCTGTTTCCACACTACGTGGAGAGAAGATGTTCTTCAAGGGCAGGTACATCACATCATGTATCCTGTATCTGATAATCAATTACTTTTATATTAACCTAGTGCAAAAATACATTCAAAGCATTGACAAGGTTTCCCATGACAATAAAAAAGGGTAACACTTTATTTTGAGAGTCCAAAAAGTGTCTCTGAAGATGCTCTACAGATTATCTGCAGACTATCATCAAATTAGCAAACTATCTACTAACCCTAACCATAATCCTAACCGTAACCCTTCCCCTAATGTTAAGACTAAGCTTAACCATTATCCTAAAACATATTCTAAATTTACCCCTACCCTTAAACTACACAATTATTTGCTTATCAACAGATAGTTTGTTGATAGTCAAACAAAAAAGCATAAAAAAGCATCAACTATCTGTAGAGCACATACAGATGGAATTTTGGACTCTCCAAATAAAGTGTAACCTAAAAATGGTTACCTTTTCATCTTTGATCCTGAACTTTAATGTCCTCCATCCTTCCTAAGATTTTTCTGGCGTAGCTATGCCCAGAGCAGCAGACCAGAGCTGAATCTCATCAAGACTTTCTGGCCTGAACTCCCTGAAAACATTGATGCTGCTTATGAGAGCCTGCAATCTGACAATGTGTTCCTATTCAAAGGTATGGAAAAGTCATCAATTCAACCAAATTAGTCCTGGCATGGCGGTTGTCTTGATAATGTGTCATGGCAAAAACAATAGAGGCTAGAGTTTAATCAGCATTAAACTCATACAACACTTCTACACTACAGGTTACAACATTGAGTATACTCAAACTGTATGGCTTTAGTTAACACTTTGTGAATAACTGAACTTTTGAAATTGGTCTGGGTTCTTGCAGGTCGTAAGGTCTGGGCTCTCAACGGCTATGATATTGTGTCTGGCTATCCCAAGAGTCTAAAAAGTGTGGGTCTACCCAGTGCTGTGAAGAAAGTTGATGCTGCCATATATGATACGTTTTCTAGGAAGATCTTGTTCTTTGTTGGTGACTCTTACTACAGGTTAGTAGGCTGTAGCAGGATTACATACTACAGCATTTTGATTATTTTCTATGTACTGTTTATTGTCATCCGATGAACATATGAAAAATTGCACTACTGTTTCTGTCACTGTAGTTACGATGAGGAAAAGAAAAGAATGGACAGAGGTTTCCCCAAGCAAGTGGAAGAAGGTTTCCCAGGCATGACAAGCAAAGTGACTGCAGCCATCCAAAACCAAGGTGTGTGTGACAGAGCATCTAAACATACTGCTCAAAATGTGATCATTTCTTAACTACAGTACACAACAGATTTATTTACTACACAAACATCATCTGAACAGTCCTTCTAATTGATATTATAGATTGAGTTGAGTATTAATTCAGTTGTCAGTGTGGTATGTCTCTAATCTCTATACCTTATATTGTTATTCAGGTTACACCTACCTCTTCAGCGGGTCCTTTGTGTTTGAGTACAGCATGAGGACAAGAAGACAGTACCGCGTTCTAGGAAACAATTATTTTCTGCGCTGTTAGTCCATCAATATTCATTAGCTGTTTAAGTAGCAGCAGTCAACATCAACAGTGAATGTAGCCAAATTATTGTTTTTTGTCTATTATAAAGTGGTATTTTGTAAGATGTAACTTATTTGTTTTTATATTCTTGTCACATTGAAGTATCAATTTATATATTTCAATAAATTATTCTGTTTCTAAATAAAAAAGGTTATTGTAATCTCAGGTTTTGAATTTCACTCAAATGGATTTATAGTGGATATATTATAGGGCATTGATTATGAAGCACTTGATAATTTTTACTTAAAGATGCAGTCTGCGATTTTGGACACTGGTTGTAAATGTGACGCTATAACGCAAAAAGAGCTCCCTGAAAACAACCAGGGCTATTCAATTAGCTTGGGAATGGGGGCCAGTTCACAAAAAGGATCCCAACTAAGGGGCCTGAAAAATCTGACTTGAAATATGAGTAGTCACGGCTAAAGGTTTAGTAAAGTACAACATAAGGAGTGCCTATCGTATGTATATTAGAAATGCATAACAACAAAATCAGTGCATTGAATTGTATGAAGACAATATTCAAATTCACACAGAAATCAGTCCAGGTGGACCATATGAGAATTAGAATTTCACTCACTACTGACAACATCCGCTGGCTGCAACGTGATCTCTTAGAAATCCGTGATACTACCACGGAAACTTAACTTCAAAGTCCGTGGCAGTTCCACGGAATGTCCGAAAATTCTGTGAAACTGCCACAGATTTAGAAGTTAAGGATTCTTGGCAGTTTCACAGAATCACATGATGACGTAGCAGAGTGTAAATAGCGTAGATTTTGCAGGTTGGCAGGTTGGGGACGGTGGGCGGGCGTAAAAACATGCGACTAACATACCAAAGTTTGCGAGTTCAAATCCAGGCGGACACTTTACATGTATTCTGTTTTTTATTCCAACACGATACAGATGTGTTGCAAACGTGCTTTTTTTTATAATTTTTTACTGCCTAAATACAAGTTACATCGAGTTAACAGCAAGGTTTCTGAGTGGTTAAGGTTAGGTTAGGGGTTTGGGAAAGGCTTAAATCGAATTAGCAGCAAGGTTTCTGAGTGGTTAAGGTTAGGTTAGGGGTTTGGGAAAGGCTTAAATCAAATTAACAGCAATGTTTCTGAGTGGTTAAGGTTAGGTTAGGGGTTTGGGAAAGGCTTACATCAAGTTAACAGCAAGGTCTCACTGTGCGCCAATCGCGGACTTTTCTGTGAAACTGCCACGGATTTTAATCTGTGTTAATTTCACAGAATTTTCGGCCATTCCATGGAACTGTCACGGATTCTGATGGTCATACTCCGTGGCAGTTTCACGGATTTCTAAGAGATCAGGCTGTCCACTTAAGGCACCCAACTGTTCCAACAAAAACAAAACATGAGTGAAAGATATGGTATTAAACAGAATTAAAACCACATAACAGTCAGCGTATTTTAGTAAGGCAAATTATTTCTATATTGATATTGCATTATTCACCTTAATAATCAGTCCATGTGAGCGATTCCATACATACCACATCAATAGCTACATCAAGTGCATATAATTGCATTACGTGAATAGCCGCATAAGTAGTATTCTAAATTAAATATACAAACTGTTAAAAGTCTATGCGTATTACTAATTCGATTAACATACCTGTTACATAAAATATGTAACATACTTAGCCAACATTTGCTATCTAATGAGATGAATTACATTTTTTGGATATAGCAAGAGCAGTGAAGTCAGGTGTATAACATTGTGAGGATGAAACATTGTGAGGATGAAAACCACAAGAGTCCTTGAATGAGGGAATTTCTCGTGGCTGACTTCATGATTCCAGAACTTTTCAGAACCTGCCTGCTGGAATGACTCTCGTAGGTCATCTGATAATTGAATGTCAAACAGTTTGAGTTGTAACGACGCCTCACTCAATGACGTTACCAGCTCCTTTTGCCATGTCAGAGTCCTTGGTCTATTTTAACTCCCCACTTAATTTGGCACACAAGAGGCTTTGGTGGATAAGGCAATGTAGCGATCTCAGTCCTGGAGCTACAACCGCCAGGCTAGCCGACAGGCCCTGTGTCCTTCCCACCATTGCGGGAGCACCATCTCTTACCAGCATGTTAATACGTTCCAAATCCAACTGGTTCTCCCTAAAGAATGATACAATTGTATTAAACAGTATCTCATCAGTGTGTCCCTCCAAAGGAGTCCCTCCAAAGGAATTTGTCCAAGTAGATCCTCCTGAAAAGCATTCTGTCACATCCAGCCCGGTAGGTGGGCTGGGTGTTCACTGGGGATAGGTTGTTTTATGTGTTGTCTCTGTGATCCCTCTGTTTGTGTGAGTATGCTGCCCTCTTGTGTCTAGTTCTTGTCATGGGTTTATTAGTTATGTCATTGTTTAGCCACAGGTGGATTCAGTTAGTAATTAGTATGTCTTTGTATTTAACCATGTTGTTCTCCCCTTGTCTCTTGTCAGTCAATGTCTCCTGTACACGTTCCTATATGTTTCACATTATAGAAAGCCCCACGTGGCAGTATTGCTTTGTTTAACAATAAAGTATTATTTGAGTATTGAAACCTTCGCGCCTGTCTCTATCCATTTCAACGGAGGAACGTGACAGATTGACTGACCATTAATATGAGACAGCGAAGGAGCAACCGTGTCTCCCGAGGAAGCCGTCTTCTTCCCCACAGTGGAGGCGAAGGCTATGAGGATCTCATCCGGCTGAACCGGACGATTATGGAGCAGGCTTTGGCTATGGGCTACTCCTCGGCAGACGTGGAATACGGGGTCGATGGAGTAGCCTGTTTTGGCATGAGCTGGCTGGAGAAGGCGTATAGGGGCGAAGAGGAGCTTCCCTTGTGGGAGGAGGAGAAGGAGGACGGTGATTCCTGGGACGGAGAGGAGGAGGAGTGGGAGATACCCCCCGAGTGGAGGAGAAGAGCCATTCGGCGGACACCACCCCAACTGCCTCAACCACAGCCCCGGATGGCCTCCACTCCCTCCGGTAGGGTTTCCTGCTTCCCCGT
>JACXGM010039153.1:0-10651 GCA_016801145.1 Umbra pygmaea
CCTAGTTCATATTCTCACCTGTAACAGTCATCCATCTATCTGGTGATCCTCCTAGTTCATATTCTCACCTGTAACAGTCATCCATCTATCTGGTGATCCTCCTAGTTCATATTCTCACCTGTAACAGTCATCCAGCTTTCTAGTGATTCTCCTAGTTCAGAGTGTCTACAGCTGTAAAGTCCTTCATCAGACTTGTTAACAACAGGGATGGTCATCTCTCCTGTATACTCAGTCCTGATGAGGAATCCACTTTTGTAGAAATCAGCTGTGAGGTTAGAGGGAGTTGTCTGATATCTGCATCTCAGAGTCACAGAGCGTCCCTCAGTCACAGGAAGGGTGGGGGTCTCCAGGATCACAGGACCACCTGTAAAACACAGATAGATTCAGAGTGAAATGACTCTACAGGATCACAGGACCACCTGTAAAACACAGATAGATTCAGAGTGAAATAACTCTACAGGATCACAGACCATCTGTACAACACAGGAGCAGGTAGATAACATATAAAACCACCTTCAGAATTAAACCTGATAACGATGAGCTTCTGTAAAACCAGGAACAAATCAGAGAGTGGTCATGACAACATGCTACATTATTCTACAACACAGAGACATTCAGTGTACAATAAAGTATTCAATCTTTTTACACAATTTTCACAGATTGGAGAGCCTCTTTCCATCTTTACTTCTGAGAGACTCTTCCTCTGTAAGACATCTTTTTCATAGCTAATCATGTTACAGACCTGATATCAATGACTTTAATTAGTAACTAGATGTTCTACCAGCTGAATATTTTCCAGATTTCTTGCTTTTTCAGCCATTTGTTGCCCCCCGTGCCAACTATTTTGGGGCCTTTAGCAGGTATCAAATTTGAAATTAGCTCATTTAGTGGATATGTGTAAAGTTTCTCAGCTTAAACATTTGTTATGTTATTAATGTTCTATTGTGAATAAAATATTGGCTCAGGGGAGTCTTTTAGGTTTCATTTTATTCAAATTTAAACACTAACAAACTTTTCAGGAGTTTGGGGGGCTGTAACAATATGCACATCGCGATACAATAAGCACTCCAGAGCCCGTTTGCCTGGCAACAGTATATAATGCCCGCAACATGAACTCGGATATTTAATTTCAAAATAATAGCGCTCCTCATTCATTATAATAATCATTGTTTGTTCATTTCATAGATAGATAGTGGGTCCATGTTCATGTGTCGCTACGATTAGTCATGAGACACTGACAATTTATTCAATCAATTTGTGTACAACTTTTAGTTATTGTTTTTAATAATTAGTTGAATATGCCGCTTTTGCTATCATATACTCGTATTATTTAATTACACACAATACTATTGAATTTGGTTACAATTCACTAGCCTTACAATGAATTCACAATGTTTATTGCAATAAATTAAAACCAGTGCTATTAGTTTGAAATGGAATATCTGTTAGTTTGAAATATCTTCAAATGGTCGGCTCCACATAATAAAATAATGTTCTACTCATAGATTGTATAATTAATGGATGGATATAACCATGTGTGACATCACCCATTGGTTTGATAAAATATGATTTGTGTCACCGAATTTGCCATTACGGGCGCAGACATCTTGGTTGTGGATGTGACGATTTTAGATGAGAGGGAGGAGTGAGGGAGGAGCTATAGACTTTTGAGCGGTATCTGGGCGGTATCTAACTCTCTGATCTGACTGTGACGCTAGCTGAGAGTAGGCAATGCTGCTTACATTCTACGTTACACACATTCACTGGCAATCTAGGTGCAACTGCTGCTGAAAGCTAGCCTACATAACTCGAGGTAAGATTTAACTTCGCTAGGTTCTAAATATGTCTTTGCCCAATAGTAACAGTACATTACTTACAAGTGGAGTCACCTTGTAAAGTACTGTAAATGTCTCTGAAGTTACCATGGAAATTGTCTGTAACGTTAGCGTGCCACTTATGGTACAACATGCTCACATTAATTTTCTGCAAATTGAAGTGCAAAAAATATTGTCAATTCTATCATTATCTAACGCTAACTATTAGCAAAAGTATAACCAAGTTTCTTAGAACATTTGGTTAACTGTAATAACCACAATAGACTTGCTAATGTTCCCCCATCACTCCATATGCTCAGTTGGCACATTTAGCCATGACATGCTTTTAAGAGCTAACATAAGCAGTAATAAGCTAATTTATGTAAAAGTAAAAAAAAGTAAAAACTGTTGTTGATTCATGTGTATTCTTCATGGATCGTATTCTCCCATATAATTAATGAATTACAGTTACAGGTTACTCTGCATATACAGTATATTTAACTATTAATGGTTATGAAAAGTAAGTAATAGTTACTTGAAGTGCAAAAATTATATATTTTTAGTCAAAAAGAAAGACCATCGTCGGCTTTGAGGTGCGATATCTCCGGCTTTGAGTAACCCACAGAGATGTGCCACCATTCATTATTTGCGTCTAATTCTACCTTTTCCAACGGTACCAAGGTTTAGTTCCTAGGAAGTACGGTTTATAATCGCGTTTGACGCTCTTAAGAACTAAACCACCATGCAATGCATTGAATGAGAACTAAACATGCATATAGACACAGGAAACCAAACTAAACAAACTAAACACTAACATAATGAGTCCATGACAAACTCGTCCTAAAAGCCCACACAATAATTATTTTTACTGTTTTGGTACTCCATGTTGTGTTTTGTATTTCAGATACAGTGAAGTATAAATAATGTATTAAAATTAAGGAAATGTGGTTCATTTGTGCATTTAGATCTCACATCCAGAAGCTGTGTATATTATCAATTTACCCTAACTGCTGTATGCATCTGCAATGAAAATGATTAAAATGTATATTTAATAGATTAAGTTAGGAAGTTACAATAATATATATTTTAAGTTTCTTTCAAGACAGTATATTCATTTTTCATGTACGCCTTAGGGTAACGTTGTCCAACTCTCGTGGTACATATATTTCACTATATTAAATAAGAGTAGTGACAGTGTCTGAATAAAAGCAGTCTCCACTTGTCCCATGGCAATGCGCCATAAGAAACTGGGGACAATATCTAAATCACATGCAGTCCCAAAATGATACTAATCCCATGCGAATAGGGTTTATGAATTTGCATTATCCAGTAACGTTCGTTAGCTATATTAGGCTTTAAGCCAACATTACCATATCATGCAATAACAGGAAATATGGTTAAGAAATATCGCCAGTGAGACCGTAGGGTATATCTACTGTATACGACTGTAACGTTACATATGTATTTATTATCCGGTCTGCTTAACTTATTTAGTTAGCCCACTTCCTTGGTGAGCAAGGTGCAATCTGGCTAGCTAACTGATATTAATTGGGATGTTAAAGTTGACTAACGAAAAGCTGTACAAAACATAACGTTACTTACCTGAAAAACTGAACTGCCAAATACTTTTTATGTCTTGTCATACGACCGAACGCTGAACAAAACGTTATTAGGCGACCAAAGTGTCGCAGTCACTAGATGAAAGCGTGGTCAAACGTCAAATTTAAGTTTTTTTTCGTCTTTCCCAAACTGTAGTTCACGTGCCATATATAAGCTTTGCTAAAGCTCTGTCATTGACACGCCACATACTGTCAATCACATCATAGCCACGCCCTAAACGCCCCTTTGCTTTATCGCTGATTTTAAAATTAATGAGACCATAATTTAAGCTAATTACATTACTATCTCTCCAAAAGGCTTAAATCTAGCAATTGAGACCATTTACTCATTATGAAGTGTGTTTACTAAAGTAATAAATCAGTGTTTACTAAAGTAATAAATCAGTGTTTACTAAAGTAATAAATCAGTGTTTACTAAAATAATAAATCAGTGTTTACTAAAGTAATAAATCAGTGTTTACTAAAGTAATAAATCAGTGTTTACTAAAGTAATAAATCAGTGTTTACTAAAGTAATAAATCCAAGTGAGAAGTGGCTCATCTTCTCATAGACTTCTACAGAATCCAAGCGTTTTTGCAAACAGACGTATCGCCCCCCAGCTGGAATTCAGATAGAATGCAGGTTTAAGGCACTTCCTCATTTGTGTCAATTTGCCAAACCGGATGCTCACCCTGTGGTTCCACTGCAGGATCACCAATCATGAAGTTGTAATGAAATAACTTATCCAAGTCACTGTACATTACTATTTTTGTAATTTTCCTTAGTAGAAATATATATGCTTTCTTCTTGCGTCTCGGGGAGTGAAGTCAAGTATGCGACAAGTCACCTTTTCAGCATGAGGACAGTCAGAGCCGGCACTAGCTATAGGCAAGAACCGTTCGACTGCCAACACTTATGCCAGCAACACAAACTCGGATTTTCCTTTTCAAAACATTAGCGCTCATTATTCATTATAATAATCCTTGTTAATTCATTGCATAGATATGTAGTGTGTCCATGTTCATGTGTTGCTAAAATCAGTCTATTGTTGGATAAAACTGACTGTAGTGAATTTTTTTCAAATGTTATCATGTTTTGACATGAGACACTGACAATATATTCAATCAAATTGTGTGTACATCATATTTGTTACCCTTATTAATTAAAAGATATTAAAAACAATATTTTTTTCTATTAATTACTATAATGGAATGGCTTCGATTTACGACTGAAAACGCTTGTATTTTACTGTGAACATTTATTGTACTGCAATTTACAAAGAACACTTAGTCCTGGATTACACGCCTTTCATCTGGCATCCTACGTGCATCAATCAAAACCAGAAGAATACACCACAGATAACTTCTGTGTAGGCTACTTAAAAATAAAAGCACTTCAGGTAACAGTCTTTAGTAAACTAAATTACTGTTAAACAAATAAAGTTGTGTACCTTTTCAAGTATCAGCTATATATCCAGAGTTTGAGAGTTTAATTACACTAGAATTTAACATATCCAATAGGTTTTTAAACAAAACAACACTCATTTCTAATTCAAATGCTTACAACAAACATTTTACAACATCCTCCAGCCCAATGGACTATTGTTCATCCCTATTCGGAATCCTCTAAGTAATCTCCAAAGGGTAAATGAACTGAATAGGTCTCCTTAACAAACTTCCTGTAGAAGTACGAACAGTTCAGGAACGAATAAGTCCATCTTTTACTGGAAAAACCTCTGTCATCCTGCCCATTTTCCAGGTCTGCCTGCGAGTGTTATTCTCTCCAATCAATATGACCTCTCCCACCTTTAGCACAGTGGGTGTAGGTATGTCACACTTATGAGTAGTCCTTTTGCCAGCTGTTCCAAAAGCCGGTAATTAGTCTCAGTCTGTATCTCCATCTCTTACACATGTCCTTCCGGCTGACATTGGGATGAAAGAAGCATAATCTTTTGGTGGTAAGGAGGTCAGTCTTTTCCCAACTAGAAAATGTGAAGGTGTGACTGGCTGGGGCTCTGATGCATCGCTGTCCACATAAGAAAGAGGCCTGGAGTTCAGCACAGCCTCCACCTCAACAACCATGGTTGTCATCTCCTCAAAATTTAGTGAAGCCAAGGACCCTCTTTAGGCATGTTTTTACAGATCCTAAAGGCTCTCCCAGAAGCCGCCCCACCAAGCCGCTCGCTCTGCAATATACTTCCAGGTGATCCCCTTGTCAGTAAACAGCTCTGTAAGCTCTGATTCCTTACATGATCTCCATAGTTGTTTCAGGTCTTAAATGACCTCCATAGTTGTTTCAGGTCTTAAATGACCTCCATAGTTGTTTCAGGTCTTAAATGACCTCCATAGTTGTTTCAGGTCTTGTTCTGCTCTCTTAAATGTCTTAGCATTGTCTGAGTAAATAACTTTACACAGTCCTCGTCTTGCTATAAATCTCTTTAAAGCTAAAAGGAAACTTTCAGTAGTCTGATCTGAAACTAACTCTAGATGCACTGCTCTAGTCAGAGCACAAGGGAAAAGTGCAATGTATGCCTTCTTAGGCTGACCGCTCGATCTGACATACAAGGGTCCTGAAGAATCTACTCCAGTAACCTCAAATGGTGGGGACTCTGTGAATCTATCTCTGGGTAATGGAGCTGTAACTTGCTGGGCTGGTCTCGCTTTTAGTTTTTGGCAAATGTTACAATGTAACACCACCCGCTTGACTAGCTGTCTACCCCTTAAAACCCAAAATTTCTCCCTCATTTGCACTAGAGTGTCTCTGACACCAGAATGCATTACTCTCTCATGACATGACTGAACTGTTAACTCAGAGTATCTGTGCTTTTGTAGGCAATATCCATGGGTGTTGTTCCCTTTTAACTAAATTCAGTGTGCTGCAACCTGCCTCCCACACAAATAAGACCATTCTCATCAATAAATGGTTTCAGGTGTTTGATTTTTTGAATCTGTTCTAAGGATTTGTCCATCTTTTAGCTGGCAGATTTCCTGGCTAAAACTATGCCCTTGTGTCATCTTCACCCAATACACTTCTGCTGCAGTAAGCTCCTCAGAAGTGAGTTCTCCCTGAATCCTTTGCCCAGAATGAGCATTTGCTAATAACCTTTTTACCCATGCAGTTATTCTTATCACTGTTTTTAACCTGCTGTACTTCTCTAGGGTCTAATACTGGCTCTGCTTGTTCAGTGCTGGTAAGCTGCACAACAACCTGAAACTTGGACCTAAGCTCAGTGCTAACTTCGTCTAAGCCACCTTCCTCATCAACATTATTTAATTCATCAGCCGATGGTAGGGAAGTGGGTCCCTTCCACCACAGCTGGTCTTGGATGAGGTTCTTAATGCTCTGGCCTCTCGTGGGTAAGTCAGAAGGATTAGTTTTGCCACTGCAGTGGCACCAAAGTTCTGGATTAGTAAGACCTTGTATTTCAGTCACTCTGTTTGCCACAAATGGCTTCCACCTCTGTGCTGTGCTACGTATCCAATGGAAAACAATCATGGAATCAGTCCACATGTCAAGTTGATTTCTTTCCATGTTCAGTGACTTGAGAAGGTTGTTCCCTTATCTTGCTCCAATCAGGGTGCCCATGAGCTCCAAGCGTGGCAAGGTCAATTTCTTTAGTGGGGCTAACTTTGACTTCGATGCCACAAAACTGGTGACAACTTCTCCTTCCCTGTTCTCTCCTTCCAGATAGGCAACTGCACTGTATGCCTTTTCACTGGCATCACAGTAGACCTGCAACTTGGATGTCTGTTCATTTGGCTGTATTTTAACTTGGTACCATCTTGGAATTGCAACCAAGTGGAGCTGTGGCAGCTCTGCACACCACTGATCCCATTTTTCAGCCAGGTCTGGGGGTAAGTGTTCATCCTAACCAATTCCCCTTTCCCATAGTTCTTGGAAAAGGCATTTTACCCGTATTATAGTAAAGGGGGTGAGAAACCCGATGGGGTCAAAGATGTGAGCTGACTCTGTAATAAACTTCTCTTTGTTTTCCTTGCCCTTTAATATGTCCAGCAGGCCTTTCAGATCAAACACAAAGTCATCATTTTCTGAATCTCCAGACCGATCCTAACACCTTCAGTACATTTCCACAAGTGCCGGTTTCTGGTGTGTGCGCTAGTCCATTTTCTGTCCACTTAGTCCTCAGTTCTGGTGAGTTTCTTACCCATTTACACAAATTAATGCTGGCGTGGGACATAATCTCCTTCACTGTTGTGCTGACTGAAAAGGCTTTATCCACACTGTCTGATCTAGAGATGAAATCATCTACATAGAGAGACTCATTTAGTGCCTTCACTGCTGTAGCTTAGCTTCATACTGCTTGATATGTTGTCTTATGGTTGCAGCAAGCAGAAATGCCTGGGTGACACACCAAATACCACTCTATTCATCCTCATGATGCGCAGCTCATTTTTACCGTCACTGGTTGGAGGTCCATGCAGCCACAAGAACCTCACAACATCTTTATCTCTTTCTGTTAAAGGTATATGCAAGAATGCCTTTGCAATGTCTGCAGTAAATGCTATCTGGTGGAGCCTGAACTTGATTAGCACGTCTAACAGATTTGGGTTAAGGTTCGGCCCAATCAGCAAAAAGACATTTAATGCCCAGTGACTCCACCTCCCAGAAAGCATGTATTTGCCCTCTGTCCATGCCTTTACTGTTTGGAGCAGTACTATGTTCATCAGGTTAGCCTTTTTTTTACTGCACTAGACACTGAGGATACAATAGCATCAGTGCTGCCATGGTCTGCATCTGTCTTCATTTCACTTTGCTCACAGACTGACTGGTGTTGCCTGCGACCAGACAAGGCACACAAAGGACCTTTTTTTATTTTTTATTATCCTTATCATTGAGGCCACACACAATGTTTACAAATATTTTACTAGTGAAAAAAGTAACAAATATGGGAATAACAGAAAGAATCCCCCTCCCAAGCCCACACCACCCCCAATCTCACATCACCCACCTCCCAAGGTAGGTCCCACATACACACACAGGCATGCATACACATCAACTGAGAACCAAATTAAGTGAACAATAAAATAAATATGTAAAAAAATTAAAATAAATACACCGGGGAAAAAAGTGATTGTGGTTGAGTGCACACCCTAATCAAATAAGTGTTTGTAGCTCTTTAAAGTAAGTAATAAAAGGGTTCCAGCATTTAAAAAGTTATCAGTATTCCCCATGAGAAGGAATTTTACCTCTAATTTTAGAAATAAAATAAGGTTCTTCAGCCATAGGGAAACAGAGGGGGACTCTGAGGATTTCCAGGAGAATAGAATCCTACACTGTAAAACTTTTTACCGTAGATTTACAGTAATATACTGGCAGCAGCTTCGCCAGTAAACTACTGTTTATTTACAGTAAGTATACTGTATTTAGAAACTACGGTATTTAACTGTAAACAGGTATACAGTTACTAACTGTAATATATGAATTTACAGTAATATACTGGCAGCAGCTTTGCCAGTAAAATACTGTTTATTTACAGTAAGCATACTGTATTCTGAAACTACGGTATATAACTGTAAACAGGTATACAGTTACTAACTGTATTATATTAATTTACAGTAATATACTGGCAGCAGCTTCGCCAGTAAACTACTGTTTATTTACAGTAAGCATATTGTTTTTTGAAACTACAGTATTTCAATGTAAACAGGTATACAGTTACTAACTGTATAATATGAATTTACAGTAAGCTGCTATTGGTAAAGCAGCAGCTTTGCCAATATTATAATCTACAATATCCTTTTATGTTCATGTATTTTTGATTTACTGTAAATACACATATTATTGAATTTGCTGTACATTTACAATACTTGTGCAGCACAAAAAAAATAGTATTAAAAAAATGTGACTATCCAGAAAAAGAAATTCTGCAGCTTTAAATTCTACCTTTGAAAGACTGCAATAAATAATCAGTCCTGAATAACAATGAAAAAAGGCAAGATTCAAAATCTAATTAACCCTTTATTTATACTGTAGCAATTATCATGTGAATATACAGCAATAATAAGAAAGGTACAGCAGAGTTTTGCAGTTTGCGAACAGCTGGCCGATGTTCAGCGAACCTCTACCATTGAAGATATTTTCTCTACACAGTATTAGTAGAAACTTGCTTTCAAAATTTTTGTTTTGTGCCCAATCAAATGTTTTATAATTGCGATGCATCTTGTAGATGGTCGGCTCAGTTCCAGGGTTAAAACTCTTTATATCAGCAATTCTTGAAAGGTCAATGAAACACTTGAAAGGGGAAAAACCCTTCCGGAACCACCGTACAAGTGAGAGGTCACTGTTGAGCTCTATAGAGTCACACACCATTATAGTTGGTCATGATCCCAATAAACTACACTGAAAAAAATATATAAATGCAACACTTTTGTTTTTGCCCCCATTTATCATGAGCTGACCTCAAAGATCTAAGACTTTTTGTCTTCTTTATGTACACAAAAGGCATATCTCTCAAATACGGTTCACAGATCTGTCTAAATCTGTGTCAGTGAGCACGTCTCTATTGCCTAGATAATCCATCCACCTCACAGTATCAAGATGCTGATTAGACAGTATGATTATTGCACAGGTGTGCCTTAAGCTGGCCACAATAAAAGGCCAGGCTAAAATGTGAAGTTTCATTACATGGCACAATGCCACAGATGTCGCAAGTTTTGAGGGAGCGAAACTTTGTGCTGTGTGATGAAACTGCACATTTTAGGCTAGCCACAATAAAAGGCCACTATAAGGCAAACCTGTGCAATAATCATGCTGTCTAATCAGCATCTTGATATGCCACACATGTGAGGTGGATGGATTATCTCGGCAAAGGAGAAGTGCTCACTAACACAGATTTAGACAGATTTGTGTACAATATTTGAGAGAAATAGGCCTTGTGTACATAAAAAGTCTTAGATATCATGATAAATAAGGGCAAAAACAAGTGTTGCATTTATATTATTGTTCAGTGTACAAACAAAGAAACTGGCCAATACAATAAAACAGCTATATCAGCTGCAATAACTAAACTAAACAACACGAAAAACTATCAGTATTGGCCCTTTATCGGCAGATATTGTTAATTGATAACTGACAAATGGTATCTGTGGCTAAACAAAACAATACAGTGCTATGAGAGAAGATCAAACAAAGTCCCACTTGAAGTCGTTGAGCTTCCTGATTAGGGTGCAGACATGCGGGTTCACTGTTGATGGTTTCTTCTGGACCATCTTTCCAGTT
>JACXGM010039154.1:0-10722 GCA_016801145.1 Umbra pygmaea
GCTGACCAGGTGTATTCCTACACTCCTTCCTGTTTAGAGCTGACCAGGTGTATTCCTACACTCCTTCCTGTTTACTGGTGACCAGGTAACTTACTGTCTGTTGAAGGCGGGGTTGTGCCAAGTGGAGTTGTGGGTGTGGTCGGAACAGGGGTGGTTGGTGTGGTTGGGATGTCAATCTCTGGGTGGCTCTGTTTGTGGACAGGGTACAAAATGCAAAAAAGTAGTAAAATAAAATAAAGAGAGAAAATAAGACAGAAGGAGAGAGTGACCCAGTGGGAGATGGGGAGTAAACATTGTAATCCAGTAGTTTCAGACACCATAGAAGCACCATCGTTCACACACACTCAGACATTCTTTATACAATAAACATCTTTCAGATCGAGATATGGAAACCAACCGTTCTAATCCCAATACAATTATTTAGTCATTTCAATGTTATTGTTGTCATCATCTTGCTTCTGTTTAGCAACAGTGGCTTTGTCATTCCTGCTAATAAAGCTCATCTGACCCTGAGAGAGAAAGCGGGTTTGGATAGAAGACATCACATTCAACCAGATGTGCCTTCATTCTCTCCTGTATCCAGGCAACATAAGCAGAGGTTGAAAAAGTACTGAGTAAAAGGACTTTTCTGAAGTATTCTGAGTTCACAAGTTTGGAAAGTCCCTACTTAAGACCAAAATGATCAGGTAAAGAGAGTTCATATCTTACCAAAGACATCAATGATATTTTCTTTACTCTTTTCTCAATTTCATTCATAGGTAACTGTTTTAAATATGAACTCCCTTTACCTGATCATTTTGGTCTAGTAGGGACTTCCCAAACTTGTGAACTCAGAGTACTTTAGAAAAGTATTTTTACTCAGTACTTTTACCACCTCTGAACATCAGCTAGATGCTAGTGACATCATTATGCCATCACTATCTGACGTTGTAGAAAGCCAATTGTACTCTCTTTTCTTTGGTTCTCTCTTACTTTCTCTCAAACAGAGAAATGGAGGACAAATGACCGAACATTTACCTCAAAAGGTCAAAGGTCATTAGAGAGATAGAAAGAGGAGTCAAACGCACCTGGGCGAGAACGGTGATGAAGTTTCGGTTGAGGTGAACCGCTTCATACAGTGCTAGGAGTATAGCTTCATTTGTCCTGGGGAGAGAATATGGAGGTCAAAGGTCAAGATGTAGCTGGGTGTAAACTCAAAATATATAGGAAAAAAACAACCTTCAATTTCCACAGTTGTCCCATCCTGTTATTATTTCTAACACAGAAAACCGATTTTCTTATCTTACACGTAGTAATGTTTTATGGTTGGCTTCCGATTAGAACCATAGGTCAAACGTATACAGCATCTTCGAGCAAGCAGAGCTCCAGTTCTGCCCCAACAACAGCCTAAAACACACCGCCAGAGCAGGGCAGAAACTACATTTGACAGCTTGCAAGTCTGGCCAAGCTGTATATATAGTTGTGTGCAGGAAAATGTGTAATGTGAAATATTTGTTGGTAGAAATATTTGTTAACAGACTTTCATGTTTCTGTGCTTATTTCCACTTGTCCGTGCAAGGATGAGCAAAATTATGCACGGCTTCATAATATTCACAAGGCTTCAAAAATATTTTCATTAGAAATCTAAAAAACTCTAGCAAATGTTTTCCCCGCAACAGTTGTGTATTAAGCGAAACAGAAAAATGCCTTATAGCTGCTGCGTTAAAACCCCAATTTGACAATTAGTGGATTCATGATTTCTGCAGCGCTGCCCGATTGTGTACATTCCTGTAGGCCACATGCATTCACCTGGGATGTTGTAGACACTCAAACACAATCAAAACACAAACCCTTGAAGAACAATAAAAAATAATATCAATAAGCTGTTGATCCTCTGTGGTTAAACAACACTATCTTTGTCTTGTTCCCAGACACTTCCGCCTAATTCCCAGAGGATCTGGTGGACTGTCACTACAATGTGGCCATGAGATCCCCCCGAAATCCAGCAGGAATCAAATTGGTGGTGCCAATCAAATGTGTAAAGTTTAACTATCAATCTCCCACTACACCCTCCACCATATATCCTGTGCATCACTGTTGGATTTAGCCACTCCTTCCAGTATTATTATTCAGTTAATTTAAACAAGGAAACAAGTATCTTCATTAAGATACTGCCTCAAGGCCAACTTTAGTCTCAAAGTATTCCATATGTCCTATAAGCCTGGGGACAAACTTATTTATGTACAGACTTGAAAGGAATTGCAATATATTCTACACAACTCCTCTGGCTATTTTACCACCCACCGTGTTTTTCCCAGGGATAATTAGCCTAATCAAAACTTGCAGCATTAACTGTAATATTATTCTTATAGTCAGTGACCCTATTTGAGGTAACTGTGTAGGTAAACTGAAGCTAGTGTTGGACAGTTACATTAATATTTAAAATGATCTACCAGCAAGTAGCCTGAATTTACCGAAGTGAACTCAGTAGTACATTTGAAGATCAAAAGACTATAGGCCTACATCTGAAATGAAATGTTTCTAAAATGTGATGAGAAATAAAAAAGAAATTACCTGCACCTCCATTTAATAGGCCAAACACATATAAATAAACCCATGAAGGCTAATGTTCCATCTAGCCTATTGATTATGTGACACCGGCATTTGGTCTGGAGTGGGCCTTTAGATGACATAAGAACATAATCCATAGTCTACAGCTATGGCCTACATAGTGTGGTGTGGCGGCTCTGTCGTTAACATCACACGCCCGCCCATGGAAAGTGCAAGGGTTCAGCACCAAGGACAGAGGTTGGCAGACAGGGTTCAGCACCAAGGACAGAGGTTGGCAGACAGGGTTCAGCACCAAGGACAGAGGTTGGCAGACAGGGTTCAGCACCAAGGACAGAGGTTGGCAGACAGGGTTCAGCACCATGGACAGAGGTTGGCAGACAGGGTTTAGCACCATGGACAGAGGTTGGCAGACAGGGTTCAGCACCATGGACAGAGGTTGGCAGACAGGGACAGAGGGCAACAAGAGAAGGCTTGAGACGCCTCTGGATGGGAAGAGAAAGCTCTCAAGAGCTCTATAAGAAAGAGGTGAACGCCTGTTAAGGTATTGTGTTTGTGCTCTGTTTCACCTCCAAACTTCGCACCAGAGTGACAGAGGACCTCAGTACCAGCCAACAAGAGCGCCCAGCCTAGTATACTTTGATTTCTGTTTATTATTATTATTTTTATTATTATAAGATTACACCAGGTGTTGTCTAATTCTCTGTGTCTTTTGGTCAGTAATAAATGCCCTCGGGCTGTAAACCGCTCTCTGCCTCTGTGTCCTTGCTTGACCCACTACATTAGTTACAATTTTAATACAATGCAAAGTTTTGTTCAGCGACTTCTGCTAGCGATTTTATTTATTACTACTATAACGCCTGATTACAATGAATCTAACTGGTTACTTTTCCAGAAAAGATCTACAAGAGCTTTAGTGCAAAGGAAAATCCGTACCAATCGAAACAGCGCAGAAATTATAATCTAGTTACTACAACTATTTTCACTGCTACAAAAGTAAGGTTAAAGGGAACATCAAATACGAAGCAATATACTAACAGTTTAAGATGCATTAGTTAAATGAATAATAAATTACATTAAGCGACATGTTAATGAATTCTTACTAATTGTAAAGAAAACCCTGTTTTATGCTATTGAGATCAATTGTGCACTGTCTCTTCAAAAAGAAGGTGATTTGGGAAGGAGAGATATCTGCGTTGTTGTGTTTGGTATGAGAATCTAAGATGGAATATTTCTCATTGATTTGTTTTAATCACCAAGGCTTTTATAAAGTTCGCAAAAGAACAAAGATTCTCTGAAGCCGACTGAGCTAGTTAACGGCACAAGAAACCTAGCTAAGTTGACTGCTAACCGGTAGTGTGTTTATCGCTGCCTGAAGCAGCTAAAGGTAATTCCTATCCAGCAGCAGTGCAGTTTCGCAGACAGCACGAGAGCAGACAGGAAGATGTTCTAGCTCGCTCATCATTTGTGACAAAGGGTGTCCAAACAGGGAAAAAAACATCTCCACAGGGATTCACAAAACTGAAAGATTCACTTCAAGTAGGCAAAATTATCTTGAAACAAACAGTGGTGATTAAATTCTGAGAAATCAAACAAGGAACTGGTGTTATAAAAGCTAAGGTATAAACCAGTGATCCTCAAACCCTTCCATAAAGGGCCTAGTGTATGCTGGTTTTTGGTCTTTCCCTTCAATTAGAGCATAATTTGGACCTAGACTGCCAGGAAGGGGAGATACTAACCAATTAGTGAGCTACTCCATCAGGCTTTTACAAGGTAAAAGCAAAAACCTGCATACACTAGGCCCTCCATGGAAGGGTTTGAGGACCACTGGTATAAACATTTACTTTGTGTAGGCTACACATGTAATTATCATTACTCCTGAGTTTCACTACTATCCTATGCAAAAATGTAGCCTAATGAACAGTTGAAATGAAGCACTAATTTTTGCTGCAAATGATTCATTGACAGCATCAGAGCTGTGCAAGCTGGACCCAAAATGCTTGCAGAACTAAAGTGAAAGTCCCTGTTAGGCTACCAGGCTTTTTAACGTAGGCTACCAGGCTTTTTAACGTAGGCTACCAGGCAGTAGGTAGGCTCCCAGGCTTTTTATGGTAGGCTACCAGGCTTTTTAAGGTAGGCTACCAGGCTTTTTAATGTAGGCTACCAGGCTTTTGAAGGTAGGCTACCAGGCTTTTTAAGGTAGGCTACCAGGCTTTTTAATGTAGGCTACCAGGCTTTTGAAGGTAGGCTACCAGGCTTTTTAAATCAGTCTGTTGCACTGGTGCAATGTTATCATTTTTCCCCCCTCCCTGAGCCGACCTGGACCTCTTCACATTGACTGGCTGGCCAATCTGATTTAAAATGTTTTCATACCTTGGAAAATGTATCACATGCACTTATTATTTGTTTTAGAATTTTTATGTTTTTTACAGTGCTGAATATTATGTCAGACCTCTGCGGTCATATATACAGTTAGGGATGCACCGATTCCAATACTGGGATCAGAAATGTGTCCGATACTGGCCAAAAATACATTGGCAAATGGAGTTCGAAATACATTGGCAAATGGAGTTCGATACAATGTCCTAATAATGTGCAGTAAACACGAGAGTCGTTGTAGTGATGGGTCGTTCAGTATTAACCTACGAAAAGTTTACATGTTAAGGTTATAGATTGATTTTAACGACCAACTGAGAACATGAAAAGGTAAAAAAAAATACAAAAACGTTATTTGAATTCATTGTTCTCGCTACCCAACCAGGGTAGGAAATGCGGGTGCTTTTTGACATTGGTAACATCTAGCCTAATCTAACAGCTAAAGTGGCAAGTGGATTGGGAACTGTATAATTTTTTTATATTTGTTACCGTTTGAGATTTGTCAAGGTGCATATATAAAGCTAGACAGTGAGACATCCAGCCTGCAGTGTCATAAACATATACAGTACAGACAAATGACAAAAAAGGGTTCTTCCAAGAACGAAGAGCCCTTCTGGTGGGTCAGTAGACTTGATGAAGTGAATGTAGAGAATATCAAGAACAAAACGTGTTTAGTTACGGAAATTAGGAATCTGATAATGTTATCCATGATCTGAAAAAGTTGAAAAAGCATTAAGTCAAGCACACGGAGTGGAAGGCTAAGCACTCATTGGATGATTGGGCTGTCAGTAAATATTAGGACGGGGGTTGTTTGTGGAGTCTGCGTTTATGATTGGATTGTGATAAGAGGCCCTCTCGTTTTACCAGAGAAGCATAGCAGGCACACACAAATGTAACAGGAGTCTGTTCGACATCAAAAACAACCTTAACTGAATTACAATCTGTTGTTAATCAACTATTTATCTTTGCCAGAATATGGTTTACTATTAATATTTGTTGTATTGTTTGGTTCCTTTGCTGAAGACTCATCGACTTGTAGATTTGATGGGAGGTAATTTAGCCAAATGTTTTCAAGATGCCAGACTAACCTGCGAGTGGAAAACTGGAGCTTGCGAGATCAGGTTGGTCCCACGAGGCTAGGTAAAATTTACAGTTGTGGTCAAAAGTTGAGAACTCCACAAACACTAATTTTAACAAAGTCTGCTGCCTCAGTGTTGATGCTAGCAATGTCCATATACTCCAGAATATCATGAAGAGTGATCAGATGAATTGCAAATTCCCTCTTTGCCATGAAAACGAACTTAATCCCCCCCAAAAAAAAAATCCACTGCATTTCAGCCCTGCCACAAAAGAACAAGCTGCCATCATGTCAGTGATTGTCTTGTTAACATGGGTGAGAGTGTTGACGAGGACCTGATTGAAGATCACTCCGTCCTGCTGATTGAGTTAGATTTATAGACTGGAAACTTTAAAAGGAGGGTGTTTCTTGAAATCATTGTTCTTCCTCTGTAAACCATAGTTAACTGCATGAAAATATGTGCCGTCATCATTGCTTTGCACATAAAGGGCTTCACAGGCAAGGATATTGCTGCTATTAAGATTGCACCTAAATCAACCATTTATCGAATCATCAAGAACTTCAAGGAGACGTTCAATTTTTGTGAAGAAGGCGTCAGGGTGCTCAAGAGAGTCCAGCATGGGCCTGGACCGTCTCTTAAAGTTGATTCAGCTGCAAGATCAGGGCACCACCAGTGCAGAGCTTGCTCAGGAACGGCAGCAGGCAGATGTGAGTGCATCTGCATGCACAGTGAGGCAAAGACTTTTGAAGGAAGATCTGGTGTCAAGAAGGGCAGCACAGAAACCCCTTCTCTCCAGGAAAAACATCAGGGACAGACTGAAATTCTGCAAAAGGTACAGGGATTGGACTTCTGAGGTCTGGGGTAAAGTCATTTTCTCTGATGAATCCAATTGTTCGGGCCATCCGGAAAACACCTTGTCTAGAGAAGACAAGGTGAGCGCTACCATCAGTAATGTGTCATGCAAAAAGTAAAGCATACTGAGACCAGAACACTGAACCAGCAAACTTTCTGGAGACCAATACTTGTTTCATTCTCAGAACCTTTGACCACGACTGTAGGCAGTGTCAAACTGCCCTCCCGAACGGTAGAGTGTAAAATTACCTTTTGGATTTGCTGAAAGATGTAACTGCAATTAGATTCACTAGACATTGAGTTCAGACACGTGTCCCATGTCTCTAGTAAGTCTGACAGCAAAATGGGTGGATGCATGTTTTACATTACGTACTTTAGGAGTCAGGCAGCAGGTTGATCATAGGATGTTTAATAAAGTAACATATCGTCCGGAAACAGGGAATCTCGACAAGGTAACAAAGACTGGTTCGGAAAGATCCCGGCATTACAATTTGAGTTGGCTTATATAGCCTTAGGGTTGTTGATGACATACCTAGCACATTCAAGAATGTGCACACTCAGACCCGTGACTGTCTCACATGGGCAGATCAGCAGGTCACCTTAACTTAGGTCTAGAATCTTATCAAATGGCCTTGCTAGATGTTGTTCCCAAATAACTCAGTAACACTTATCTGTGTCTCCTCTCCTGTTAGTAACATGTCTCTTTAGTCTGAATGGCATCAAACATGTATTAGATCTATGATGGTATTACAGTCTAATATATGATAGATAGAGTTATAAGACATGCATCATAAGCTTATTCTGATGTTAATAAAGAAGATCAATTGATGCTCTCTGTCCTAGTGAACTGTCTGAACAGTGACCCACTGCCCCTCCCTTTCAGGGTGAAAAAGCAATTTAATCTCTACAATAACAAGATCCAATTTCTGAGTCATTGTTAGGCCTTCAATCTCTCCCTCCCAGATTGAGAAAAATCCCCTGTCTACACTCAGGTTTACCTAACAGGCTTCCGAATCCTTTAACAGGCCTCAAACCTTAGGTGTATAACACCCTCATCTAGTTATACCATTCTAAACTGTTTAAATTGTATCTAGCATGCTCCTTATAGAATTTCCTCCTCAACAATAGCATTAAAACACTGTTATCGGATCGGTACACAAAGTTCAGTACTCAGTTTGGTATCGGCAATTACAAAGTGGTTTCGGTGCATTCCCAGATACAGCATGTCATAATGCCAATTTTTTCCTTCCCTGTACAGCTTTTGTGTGTGTGTCCTGATCTAGAGCTACTTGATCACACATAGGCCTACCCTGCCCAGTTATGGTCTACTGATCTAGAGCTACTTGATCACACATAGGCCTACCCTGTCCAGTTATGGTCTACTGATCTAGAGCTACTTGATCACACATAGGCCTACCCTGTCCAGTTATGGTCTACTGATCTAGAGCTACTTGATCACACATAGGCCTACCCTGTCCAGTCATGGTCTACTGATCTACAGCTACTTGATCACACATAGGCCTACCCTGTCCAGTTATGGTCTACTGACTTTGACAAACCCTTCCAATGGCTCTAAGATTTCAGCAATACAACACACATTAACAACACTACAGCAGAGCAGAAAAAATGTCCTTCAGGGATACATAACCAGATACTTTCAGCTTGCTTAATGTCCGACATGAAAGACCTCAAGTTTAATTTAGACAAACCATTCCAGATTTAGTTGAGTATATACATGTAATTCATGTTATCATACTAAGAATGCTAAATAATCTATTGCTCTATTGTGGGGGTGATCATTCTGTGATTAAGGGAGGGACCTTGCTGTAAATGTCTGATACAGGTAAAACATGTATTGGACTGTTCCCTTAAGCAAGACACTTGACTGAATTGGCTTGTGTGCAATGCTTTGGAGTTTCAGCTTATTACAACTAAAACAACATTACCCCCAATGAAGGGGTACTCGTGAAGTTTGACAATAAACAAACAGTTCTAATACTAGCCTGAGCCAACAACTCAATAACCAACACACATTTGTTAATCAGCTAGTAGCCTAAATCAATAAACGCAACGTTTATTAAATTAGCCAGCAAATTACTGTAGTAGAGTTGTAAACAACTATACCACAACGCATCATGTATCTACAAACTATTTCTCCTTACATGATGCATCATTCTGCCTGGAGTTACCGCAGTGTTTAGACAGCTCAACAATGACTGGTGCTAAGGCTTACACGACGCGGGGCAAGGTGTAATCGACAAAATGTCTCTCAACTTTTTTTGGCTGATGAAGGCCAACTGAGAGATATTGTTCAACCAGATATTCAATGCATTTGGAGACATTTCTGGAAACAAGATTAACGAGGTGGTAACGATGTATCACAGATCAAACCTGCATGCACTTCGGCCACATCTCTCTAGCAAAAGGATTAGGGATTCATCTTACAATATTAGCCTTGTATCAACACATGTACTTACTGCACTGACAGCTTTTCCTCCGCGTCAGCAATGAACATACTGCCCACCTGTGGACAACAGAGGCATTACAACAATAGAGTAGTTTACAGTTTTTACAGAGAACCGCATTTTATTAATCAGAAAATACCGGGCCTCGTCCCCAGACAGAGAGAGAGCCTAGTGCTAAATGTGCATTTTAGAGGATGTCATTTGAGCATGGTTGGTTCATCTCTGTCTGGGAAGACAATCCGTTGGGAATATATGTTGGATCAGATGTTCAGTACTCACCATGCTGGTCAGTGTTGAGAAGAAACCCCCCTGGTTATCCTCCTCTTTACCCTTATACTGCCTGGAAAGGAGAGGGAGGGAAAGAAACATGTGTAAATAAAAATAGAAGGATGGAGAAAAATAAGCAAAGACGTAAGAGGAGAAACAAATGACTGTCAAAACCTTCAACAACAACACCAGAATGCAAACGCCCTGCTCTCGAAACACAGAAGTGTCAACATTAAATATCCCATCGCTTGCATTCATCTGTCACTATAATGTGCTCAGTTTCTAAGCCGACAGACAATGAATATTAATATAAACTATTTAAACACACAGTGAAACTGAGACACTACATTGTAGCTAATATGACAGGTCTCTAGCCTTAGATATGGTTCTAACGTAGATCATTAAGAAATTATGAAACAAACACGTGGACAGTTTTTAATATTTCCAGATCTTACCTGTTATATTCTGTCAGTGCTTGGCCAACAACCATACCCATTCCCTAGGGAAACAACAAGAAGGGTTATAAATATTTTTGTTATGAAAATGTAGTGTTGATTTGAGTGAGTGAATGAAGGTCAGGTCCAATCATTTCATTCTTAATAAATTTTCATTCTTAATTATTTATAAATAAGAAGTTGAAGAATATAAATTAACACTCACATCTAAGGTGGGCTCGTCATCCACAATGGAGAGCTTTACAATGTACGGATTCACAGACTGACATGACAACACAAAAGAAGAGTTAGCACTGGTGGAGTAGACGGGCAGACAGACTGACAGACGGGCAGACAGACGGGCAGACAGACGGGCAGACAGACGGGCAGACAGACGGGCAGACAGACGGGCAGACAGACGGGCAGACAGACGGGCAGACAGACGGGCAGACAGACGGGCAGACTCTCACCTCATATTTCCTGTAATTGACAAGCAGGGCCAGTAGAACGACAGCATCATAACCATGCTGCCCTCTGCTGGACACATCTGATAGGATCTATACAGAACAAGTGGGTGGTGAGAGAGACAAAGAATGAGAGAAAGAGTGAGAGAAAGAGTGAGAGAAAGAGTGAGAGAAAGAGTGAGAGAAAGAGTGAGACACAGAGTGAGACACAGAGTGAGACACAGAGTGAGACACAGAG
>JACXGM010039155.1:0-10656 GCA_016801145.1 Umbra pygmaea
TACTGGTTGGTAACCACTGGTGTTGCAGGTTGTTTACTGGTTGGTAACCACTGGTGTTGCAGGTTGTCTACTGGTTGGTAACCACTGGTGAGCTGGGTTGTTTACTGCAGTTGGGTACAGTAACTACTGGTGTTGAAGGTTGTTTACTATTTGGTAACCACTGGTGTTTCATCAAGTAACCTAGGGCAGGTTGTTTACTGGTTGTTAATTAGGTTTTGATCTGTTATTCCATTAGATCATGAATGACTGTTGTTTTTGTCCTTTTTTGTGTTTTCATTTATTAATAAAATAGGAAGGAAAAACAAGCACATGCTTTTTTTAAGATTTCTTGTAATGTATTCTGTTTGTGTGTTTGATAAAATATTTCAAACTGTGGTTGGGATTTATTTTACAGTTGAACACTGCTTTTTGGCTATATTAATGCTGAAAAGGGATATTATTCTACTTCGGTTTTTTGCATAGGTGCTTTTCATTCCATCTGCTCTTGAGTTCAGAGACCTTTTATGATAACATATTCAGACAGATTCAAACCCCTGGAGGCTTTAGTTAATATAATGTCCAGTGTTATTAATCAATGTGATGTAATGGCCAGAAAATGACCCTACATTTTCATTTAGTTTAGCATTTCTCGACACAGAGTAGCCAGTTCCATTTATTTGTTTTCACGTTGTTTACAGAAATTATTTTCTCAGGTTTTGCCAGATGAGGATGTTCATCTATTTATGTTCTTGAAAGGCGTTCTGTGTTCAGCTTTTTTACACCCAATGATTACTTGCTGTAAAAACATGCCATATCATTTGTATGTACTTTATTTAACAATGTGGATGTGCCATAACATTGTATGTGCTCTATTTAACATGGATGTGTCATTTCATTGGTGCCGAATGTGCTCTGTTTAACATGGATGTGTAATTTGATGGGTGCAGTATGTGCTCTATTTGACATGGGTGTGTCATTTCAGTGGTGCAGTATGTGCTCTATTTAACATGGATGTTTCATTTCACTGGTACAGTATGTGCTCTATTTAACATGGATGTTTCATTTTACTGGTACAGTATGTGCTCTATTTAACATGGATGGTAATGTGTTGCTTGTTGTCATTTTCCTTTTCAGTCCCATAGTGCTCAGTATACGGCTGAGAAGCGTGATGAGGAGAAGATGTGCGACCACCTGATCCGAGCAGCCAAGTACCGCGACCACGTCACAGCCACCCAACTCATCCAAAAGATAGTCAACATCCTGACTGACAAACACGGTGCCTGGGGATTTTCTGCCATCAGGTAACGCTCTTAGCTCTGCATCCTCTAGAGGAAATTCCAATGCTTGTTTTCTATGTATTATTGGCTATAGTTTAATGTAATGATTTAAAACATGATGAAAAGTAACTATGTAGTACAAGATGGACTACAGTACTGTTAGTACGCTTGTGGAACGTAATGCCTATTCACATACAGTTAGGGGTGTCAAGAGTCAGACTGGTGCTGATTTAAAAACGAGGGCATACATTTTAGGATGTTCTTTGAATACACTCGGATAGATTTCAGCAACATTTTCAAATCTGCTCGAACACAGGTCGGGACGAGACACAATTGTAGTGTCTAAACTTGCGGGTCTCTCTCGAATTCCACGCGAACTCCAGAGGTAGCGCACCAGTAGAATTGGAAAGATCCCACCTGCGGCTTTTCAAACAGCCCAGGAGAAATATGTATTGTGAGGAAATTCTTCACGTGTGTCAATGGGCTGGGCTGGTTTCTGAGCGAAGTCCTCAGGCACCCAGCTCAAGACGTCTTGAATGACACACCCGTGAATGTGTCCTGGAGACATGATGACTGTGTAAATAAAAAAGTATGGAAGTGATTTTTTTCTCGGTTTGAGCGGACTCAAAAATCTATCGGTTTTTAAACGCAGCCTTAATTATGGATTTGACAAATTGACGGGAAGAAACGTTTGTTTTCTATCACTATCCAGCTTGCTCAGCATTTTTTGTTTGATGCAGTTACATTACTATGTAATCAGAAGAACTTGTAAATACCAACCAATTAACAACACTTACTCTACATTCATCCGCTTGGTTCTTTTTTTATTATGCTAATTGGTCAAATATGTATATTCCTTGTACCTGTTCATCATTGTTTCATTAGATATAGATTTTTTATAATGACTGGGGATATATTAGGTTGCGATAACTACTATGATAATCATTTTGTGAAGAAAATAAATAAATATGTATGTCAAGGTGGTTTAAAAATGTTAACGTTTACACATACACAAATAATACATAAATAGCTTACCCCTTTTCAGACATTTTACATTTATATTTGAGTAATTTAACAGACACTCTTGTCCTGAGTGACTTACAGTATGGACACATTGCTTAAGGACACATTTGGGAATCGAAAAGACATCCTCATGACTCCAAATCTGACTCCCTAACCACTTCCTGATTTTGTCTACCTGTCATTGCAGTTGTGCCTTGATAAAAATTCTAAACATTTCCGTTCATGGTTGTCATGCACATATGAGTCCTGGATGAGTCCTGGATGAGTCCTGGATGAGTCCTGGATGAGTCCTGGATGAGTCCTGGATGAGTCCTGGATGAGTCCTGGATGAGTCCTGGATGAGTCCTGGATGAGTCCTGGATGAAGGGGCAGTGAGAAACATTTGGTGAGATGTCCATCGGAGGACATGCCTCAACTGTTAGCTCCCCTAAAACCCACTGGACTGATGAGCAAAAGCCATACTTGCAAGTTGGACATCAGGAAATAATGAACGTCAACAAGGGGTTGTTGAAATGTGGATACACCTGGCTTTTAAATTGGCCACATCCTTAGAGTTCCTTTCACTTATCTTATACTAATACCTCGGTAATTACTGTTTTTCAGCATATTCTAGGCATGAACTTCCCTTTATTCTGGGACTTTAATTAGGGCTGAAAATGTCAGTGGTATTGCATGCGTGAAACATTGTCTTTGGACAGAGATGAAAGCCATTTAAACCAAGCCTCCAGCCACTAGGAATCTTTAGCAAACAGGCGAGCTGGGAGTCAATGGGGATATTCCCTAATGATGGTTGTGTGCAGGCAGGTTGGGTTTATAGTGTAATGGTTGCAGAGTAACCCCCTGTTTGTTCTTGTTGGTCTGTGTTCACTCTCCTGAGACTTGGATCTGAGGGCGGTGTTGGCATCTTGGATTCAAAACAACGGCTCTCTTCTTCCTCTTGTTTCTTCCTTTCTCT
Organism: Umbra pygmaea; assembly: GCA_016801145.1. Taxonomy (NCBI): domain Eukaryota; kingdom Metazoa; phylum Chordata; class Actinopteri; order Esociformes; family Umbridae; genus Umbra; species Umbra pygmaea. The sequence goes on from JACXGM010039155.1 coordinate 3,235, forward strand.
ATCCATCCCCTGCGCGTTGTCTTTATTCTAGTCTCTCTCTCTTTCTCGCTCTCTCTCACTATTACTGGGCCTTTTTTGTTCCTTGGTTCTGTTGTTGTGCCGCTCCAGTATGAATGGTTTTCCTAATTCCTGCTGATGGACCGGGCTTGGAGTGGGGTGGGGGGAGGCCGCTGGCACCAGGCCTGGGAACTGGGCTCAGGCTTTTAATAAATCACAATCAGACCTGTGCCATTACATCAATATTTTCGGTCAATTACAGAGAAGGTCAGGTGGCTGGGCTCAGGGCCCAGCGGGGGCATGTGGCGCTGGGGGGGCAGAACGGAGCAAACATCTGGTACCAGCGCCGGAGCAAACACAGCGAGGGTGGGGGGTGAAACCGTACACAGACACATGCGCAAGGACACAAATACGAAACACACACACACACGTGTAAAGACTTCAAATGCAGTTGTTGCAACATCACTGGAAATAGGTAAGTATAGCCACGAAACACACTTAACACACTTACACATTTACACACGTATACACACACACACGTTTTTCTATCAGCAGAGGTGAAAATGAAAACTGGGAGCAACAAAGGGTCCACGCATCCATGATTACGACCTCTCGTCAAGAGGTGTAACATTCACCAGCTCCCATAAAGACGTATTCCCCAAAGTTTGCATTCAATAAAGGGGCCGAAAATGAAAATATTATTTTCTCAAAGAACGGGCTGATGGGATTTGTTGTTTCCTTCACGGCAGGCATCTAATATCATCTGACACGCCGTGACCCGCCCTGAATGCAATTTGTGTCTTAATATCCAGCGTACAGCAGCCCTGGCCCCTTGAGACGTCAGGTGTTCCTCCCCCATCTCACCCCCTCTTCTGTCTTTCTGTCTCCCTCCTCTCCCTCTTTCTCTCTCTATTGTTTCGTAAAAGGCGCATCTCAGGAGGTGATCCACCAAAAAATGAAGGCGCCTCTCATTTCCTGCTTTGAGATTTGCCCTTGGCAATCATTACACACACACACACACACACAGGCGCGCGCACGTTATTTTGTGTGTCACTGAGGGATGGACGGGACGTCAGGAAACCCTACCTGTTCATCCATTACTGTCCCAGCCTCTGGGGAATGCGCAGCGCCTCGGCCGCCTGATCAAAAACCACTGACACTAAATGAATAAGCACCGCCGCTCAGATGGCCCCCCCTCGTTTTTTCTGGGGAGCGAGGCCCGCCGAAGCGTCCTGGTGGCGTTTGAATGTTTATTTGGGTCAGAAGACGAGTCATCTTTCACGTACGTGACACCGGGTTCGAATTGGCCGGACGAAGCGAGAGATTGGGATGGAGGGGAAGATGAGGGCTGGGTGATGAAGGACGGCGGAGTACAGCGTCTCGGAGGACGTACGCCCTCTTTCCTCACGCTCACTCCTTCATTGCATTCTAATAGGCTGTCTAATGTACCATGGAAATTCACTCTGGACCCTGTGGAAAAGAGTAGAGGAAGAGTAGAGGAAGAGTAGAGGAAGAGTAGAGGAAGAGTAGAGGAAGAGTAGAGGAAGAGTAGAGGAAGAGTAGAGGAAGAGTAGAGGAAGAGTAGAGGAAGAGTAGAGGAAGAGTAGAGGAAGAGTAGAGGAGTGGTAGGGAAAAAACAATTGTGGTGGAAGGAAAACATTGAAAGTGTTTAACTACAGGTGGACAAGTGCATCCCTGCTGGGTTTTCTGCCATAGATTGTTTTACATATTCATTATTTGAAAATATGGTCCAAGGATTTGGTGCACCACTTCAGTGATTTTCTCTCTTCCTCTTTCTCTCCCTCTGTCTCTCTTGCATCCTCTCTCTTTCCGTCCCTCCCTCTCTCTCTGTTTTCAAGCCGCTCCTCGTCTCTTGCTCAGTTCTAATGGAACATCCTCAGTCTAGAACCTTCCCAGCCGTAGGAACATCCATCTTTGTGTGTCAGGCTCTCCCGCCGCCCGGCAAAAAATCTTTGTGATGCGCACTCCAATTTTTCTTCAGTAAATCAAATCTTCCCTTCCATCAGAAAGATGAATGCTCCAGGGTTGGGCTGTTATAGAAAAAAATCAATGCGGGCAAAATTGAAACAGTATGCCTCCACATCGATCGGGCCTTGTGAGATCGAAACGAACAGCTTTGTAACTGTTCCCGTGGACAGTTAGCTGACCTGTAATGGACAAACTATCAATATTAGCATTCCTATTTTGTCTTGTAGTGTGTCACTGCAGATCCAAGAAGACGCGTCATGGCAAAATAGTAGCATTTTACGATTCTTTCGGGTGTTTTCTCATGTAATGCTGCATTGGTATAATTAACAAATACAATTTCCTGCACAATACCTAATAGCCATCATGCTGTTGTTGCAACGGGGGCTTGTAGCTTTGTAGCTTTTCTAAAATAGATTCATCCAGGTTTATTATGTTGTGAAATCCTATGAATAGTTAGAATAATTTTTTTTAACAGTTTCTAGTATTTGTTTATAGACAGGTTGATTTTTATTGTTTTTGGGGACTGGTCAAAAATGAAGGAGGGTGTTGGAACTTTTATTTTTGCTCTAGGGAGAGCTGTGTTGTTTTTTTTTCTTTGAAGGGACAAAGAGCGCAGTGTGTTCAGTTAGAAATATGCTGTGTAGGACAAAAATGCATTACCAACAAGTAGAACAGGAATCATATCCACTCTATACTTGACATTTCTGTCTGCAACATTCAAGAACATTTAGCTACTGAACCACCCTTTCAAGGATGTATTTTACAATCATATAGCTAGCTACTATTTTATGTATATATTATTTTGTTGAAATTAGCTTTTGTTTCACAACTACAATGAATAAATGCCAGTGAAGAGGGCTGGTTAGCCAAAGATGGGTAAGATCCCACCAGTGACATCAGGGCAACCTAAGACAGGCACACCCAGGCATCTGGCCACACCAATGAAATCGTATGCATCAATGTACAGGTCAGTGCCTAACCCAGGTCATGTTGATGAGTTCATTATAGCTAGCTAGTGAAATTATTTTAAGTTCCTTGGTGAAATTATTTTAAGTTCCTTGGTGAAATTATTTTAATTTCCTTGATGAAATTATTTTAAGTTCCTTGGTGAAATTATTTTAAGTTCCGTGGTGAAATGATTTTAAGTTCCTTGCTCTCTGAATAACTAAATGATAGGGCTGTAACGATATGCGTATAGCGATCCAATATGCACTCCAGAGCCCGTTCGACTGGCAACAGTATATAATGCCTGCAACACAAACTTGGATATTTTATATTTTTCCTTTTTTTATGATGCATAGCTAGTCGGCTGGAAAATATTTTATTTTATTATAATTCTTTTTTGCTTTATTTTCTAGATGGGGATGGTGTTGCACATTTTGGGACAACTGGGGCATTGTTTTGTAAATGATACCCAGAATTTTATCCCTCCTTGCAATGAATAAGGTACAGGCCCTTAAACAGCTGACCTTGGGTATCAGTTAAATCAGTGTTATTGAGGATACTGCCAGAGTTCCTCAATTAACCATCCAGGTCTCTGCATCAATCTGTGCCCTTATCTCCAGCACAGACAGTGAAACACACACACAACCATTAACACACACACACACACACACACACACACACACACACACACACACACACACACGCATAAACACACACACACAAACATGCATAAACACACACATTTCTGTAATTAAGACAACATTTATTTGTACTCTAAATTTAACCACAACCTCAACACCTACAAATCCCTAAACCTAACCATAACGCCTAACCCCAAACCTACATTTTAATGGATTATCTTAAAACGAACCCTAATTCTACCCCTAAAACTCATTAGAACCCCAACTTTAACCCCAAAAAGCATTTATAAAATTGCGGGCCCACAAAATGGTGAAGATTTACGATCTTTACTATAAATGTGTGGATATTTGGTTCTCACAAGTATATTTCCACATGTACACACACACACAATCCAAAAGAAACAGTGGTTTCACGAGCGGAAACTGTCTCCCTTACATGCATGTTTCACATAAACCATAGATGTCATGACACGTATTGTAGGTCGGCCCGATATCCAGCCGCTTCATACAGAACATTTATTTGACGTGCGTTACAGCTGGGCTGGGATTGTTTAAAGGGTTGCTCCGTAAGGAAGTTGGGACCCTCGCTCGTCAATGAGGATCTTCACGATGTCAAAGACAACTGTTTACGCTCGCGAACACACAGACATGCACACACTAAAACAGAGGGAGAGATCGAAAGCAGGGCATGTTGTACTGTAGGCTTGACAGATGTAATCTGTGGTGGTTGTCTGTATAAGGTTCAGTGCAGGTTCTCGAGTGCTTGTTTGTCTTATGTAAAACCGAGGACCTTATCTTCCCATCGGGTTCTCATGGCTGAATTCAGGCACTAGCGTAAACACCAGGCCAGGCATTGAAATGGAGCTTCGTCCAGATTTCTATCTTGTGTGTACGTTTCATAATCTGTTGCAGTAAATCATTGTTGCCGAAGATTGCATGAAGCTCTATGTATCATAGATTGAGCTTCAGTCAGATATCATGATAGAGTTGTAATCTGTCCAGGACATTTTTATTAGGTAATGTTACGGTGATTATATTGTGCTGGACTTTAACCTCCTTAGTTCATAATGTATTTTAGCTGAAATTAAAAGGAGGGGTGATTAAAGCAGTAGAGCTATTGAGGTTTTCACACTGAGTTCCTGGTTTCAGCCCTTAGTTGTGGCATATTGGCCCTCATTACAATTATAAATTAGTTATCTAGATAACTAGATGAAAAAAATATATTATTTGTCATTCCTCTGGTACACAGACTGATATATCATGGCAGTCAGCATTCAGGATTCAAATCACCTGGTTTATAAAATCTGATATACCACGTCTATCAGCCAATCAGCATTCTGATTCGAACCACCCAGTGTATGTACATTCTACCTATGTCGTTATTCTTTGTCTACTGTTGGTAGCACTACTAGCTGTGCTAACTGAAATGGCATTAATGGTTTTTGCTTATAAACTCCGGATGGCTGCGGTGCAAACATGCATGCTGACCTAGACCCGGCGAGTGGAGAAAGAACAGCTGTCAGACCCCAAGCACTACTGCTCAGCATCCGCCTTCTCTTCCCACCCCTGGATGAAGGATCATTGTTTCGTTTAAGCTTAGCTCTGATCGAGGCCATCTCCAAATCAATTAGCCCAGCCAGAACGCTCCAGTTGAGCCAGCAAAGCATCCGGGTCCGGCCATCCATCTGCAGTCGTTTTTAAGCCGTAAACAGTTCTTACCGTAAACAACGAGGGTTTAGAAGAAAGCCGCGCAGTCAATGATGCTCATCTTTAGTAAATGAGCCGGTCGCTATCGAGAGAGGAAATCTAGAGCGCCTGGCCTTAAACGGATTTAAAGTGAAACTCTTTACCTCGTTCATCATGCCCACCAGTCTGGGTTAAAAAACAAATGTAATGACATGTAAGAAAGGGGACGAGGTCTCGTACTCTAAATCTCCCCTGAGAGGCGTGTTAAAGTTTAACAGGCGAACATTCCATACATTATATAAAATGATTTGTATCTGTTCTGCCTGGCCCTACCGTGCATGCGAGATGTCAAGGGTTATGGATATGAATTAAAATATGCCCTAATGATAACATTCTCTTCCAACTGTGTATACAATACAGTGGCTGGGCTTGTAAGAAACAGTAACAAAGTGTCATGGTGGAACGTATTAACGGCTGATGCTGTCCACATGTTACCATGGGCGGCTAACGGTTACACAGGCCTTAACCGCAGCGCTCTAGGAACTAAACGAATGCTCTCCCACTTCTAGAGATCAAGGGTTAAGGGATTTAGTACAATGTATCGTAGCTATTCGTTCTGAGATTTGAGGTTTGCGAGCACTTGGAATGAATTCAGTCTTTGCGCTTTACTAAATTAAAACTGCTTCTGGTCCCGGGGCATGTGCCTTGGTCTGTGCGTGCACCTGGGAGCATGAACACATTGACCTCCTGTTGGCTCACGTTATGGAGTCCCGGTGATAAAGTGTTGAATGAATCTACCCCTTCCTCTCCACAAAAACTGGATACATCCTACCTTATAACACAGTCTCTTCTATATAGCCACTCTTCAGATTTACGAGATCCATATACCCTTACTGAAGTATATGGCCTTGGTCCAGCCAGGTCACCGTAAGATTGCCCAGATCAATATCTCAACGAAAAGCCATTGGGGAAGTTTGTAACCCCCCCGCCCCCCCCCCATTTCTCCTGGGATGCAATATCTTGGGAGTATCGATTGTTCAAGGTCCAGTAGTTAGTCAGAGGCTATCTCCTTTGACTAACCGCTTTTCGGTATGTATGTCACTCGGTTCTTCGTGGCTCGTGATAGATTGGTGCCCTTCCAGCTTCTGTAATTACACACAGGCCACAGCCAGTCGTTTATTGTAACACTTTCGACATTTACAAAAAATAATCTACCTTTATCTTTGGGATCCAGCAACTTTCTTCTGCAGCGATAGCAGAAAAGAGCACATAAAATACTGGAGAACGGTTGGGGAGAGGGGAGGACAGCCATCCTTTACCCTGAGACCTCCAGCTTTTATTCTGGCTGCTGGATTTACTTTCATGTTGTTCAATTGTTCTTTTGCTACAGACCAGCGCCTCCTATAGGACAGCAGGTTGGATGTTTGGTCTAAAAAGTATTTTGAGCCACACAGTCATGCAATCATCCATCTGAAATGGGCTTCATTGGTTTAGAAGACACTGTTAGAATTATATCTGATTGTATCTTATTATTATTATTATTATTAATTGTACTTATATAGCGCTTTTCAATGACCCAAAGTGCTTTACATAGTAATGTGTGGAAGCCCACCTCATCCACCACCAATGTGTAGCACCCACTTCCATACAGTCACACACAGTCACACACAGTCAACACACACACCCACTTCCATACACAGTCACACACGTGGACAAACTTCCATACACAGTCACACACGTGGACAAACTTCCATACACAGTCCCACACAGTCACATACAGTCAACACACACACCCACTTCCATACACAGTCACACACATAGACACACATAGACACACAGTCAACACACACACTTCCATACAGTCACACACAGTCACACACAGTCAACACACAGTCAACACACACACCCACTTCCATACACAGTCACACACAGTCACACACAGTCACACACAGTCAACACACACACACAAGTTCAAGTTCAAGTTCAATTTATTTATATAGCACGTTTACAACAGCCACTAGGCTGACCAAAGTGCTTTACAGAACTGTTGAATCTAAAAAGGGAAAGTATTAAAAACACACAATAACACAAATAAAAGAATAAAAGCAGTGTAAGACATAGGCTAAAAACAGAAAGGAAATGAAGGGCCAGAGATGAAGGTTAA
>JACXGM010039156.1:0-10650 GCA_016801145.1 Umbra pygmaea
GAACTCCCACTTTCTCCATGACCCTCCCACGAACGCATATTGAAAGCGCAACTTGTCTCTTGTCGCTCATGTGGCACGCAATCTGCGATTTTACCCAAGTGCGCCTGGTTAGTAAATAGCCCGCATTGGTTACGTCCGTCTTTGCGACCAATTAGCGCCTGAAAACAGGCGCAAACGGCTTGATAAATCTAGCCCAGAAATGCTTATTTTAGGTCCCAAGAAACAAAGAGACCTGAGGTCAAATCTGGCAATGAACATAAATGGTTGTACAGTACAGTCATGATGCAGAAAAGTTAATCCATGCTTTTGTTACTTCAAGATTGGATTATTGTAATGCTCTCTTTTCTGGCAACCGAGACAAAACCCCAAAAAAACTTCAGTTAGTGCTTAACAAGGTCGCCAGAATTTAGACAAGAACCGCAAAACTGGAAAATACTACGCCAATTCTAGCCTCTTCACACTGGCTGCCCATTAAGGCTAGGGCTGATTTCAAAGCAGGCTATGCTAGCACCCGCACTCTCTGTCTATGCAACCTTATGCTGGTAATCCAGGCAGAATTTGGTTTGGCATTGTCCTGCTGAAAAATGCAGGGATGTCCCATAAAATACAGCTGTCAAAATGTGTACATATTTTATCTGCATTAATGATGCCCTCACAGATGTGCAAGTTATCCATGCCATGAGCACTGACACACCCCCATATAATGACAGATGCTGGCTTTCGGACCTGACAGTGCTAACAGCTCGGATGGTCTTCTTCCCAAAGTATTCCTAGAATGGCATCGGTAACTTGCCACGTCACTCTCAAGCAACTCATTGTGTAGATGGTGAGCGTAATCATCCCATGCATGAGCTGACTAAAGTATTCTGTGTTGGATGAGCAGTGTGTAAAGAATTAGCCGTCTCTGCAACATGTGGTTGTATTAACCTTGTGAGGGCCCAGTCCTCCCCTGGTTCCAATGAGTTGCGGCGCTGCCGACAAATCAAGATTAGAGGGAAAAATTGTACTACACAAATTTGAGCGCAGAACTATGGGAAATATCACAGAATAAATAAAATTCTATCCCTTATTACTCCTCTTCTAATACAACATGAAAATGATGTAAATGTATATCTTTAATTGGAAATATTGATTGCAGTATGACTATGGAAGCATGACTGTTCTGTACTGCATATGCAAAGAGTATAACCAAAAAGGCTGCTAAACTACTCCTACAAACAATCCATCAGAGACATTCTCCTCCAACTTTATTGGTTTATTAAAATAGGAATGTAAATCTAAAGAGAAAATACACAGAGATGTATCGATAGCATAACAAGATAAGTGAATATGGATGTGGTAAAGGGGTGTGACCCCACCGACCCGAATACAGCCCAGCAGCGCCCTCTTGAGGGATAGCAGTGCCAAGGTATGCTTTATACCACCAGCTGGGCTCACTAATGGGGTTTGTCTGTATCTCTATTTAAAAAGAAGGATTGGCTGCAAATGGTCTCTAATTAGCAGAAGAAAGGAGAGTAGATGATGAATTAAAATCAGCCCCCCTTCAGAAAAGGAGGAAACGCATAAGTGAATTTGATGATAAGCTCAGTTTGTTTTGTATAGCCTCAGTTCAGTTAAAACTAGTTACTTTTTGTACTAAATACTGTATGTTACTGTGTTACAGTTTGTGTTACAACATTCCCTGCCATATATGGCCACATAAATGAAGAAGAAAAAACATACTTTAAAATATAAGACCATATATTTTTATTAAATATTTAAATGTGACCTACATGGTAAAAAGATATTACCACATTTTTCATTGACATACAGCGGGTGAAATAAGTATTGAACGTGTCACCATTTTTCTCAGTAAATATATTTACAAAGGTGCTATTGATAAGAAATTTTAACCAGATGTTGGTAACATCCAAAGTAATCGTGAAATTTAGTTATGTTTACTAATGTGAAATGACAAAGTATTGGGAAAAAGTATTGAACATATGAAGAAAGGGAGGTGCAAAAAGGCACGGAAAGCCAAGACAACAGCCATATAGGGGCGTTTTTAGGCATAGGCAACCTAGGCAGTCACAGTGGATAGGGCGGCCCCTATCCCCCTCCTAACCCTTCAAAAATATAATTGATATGGGGCAATCAATCTTTAAGTATTTTTATTTTTATTATTTTAAAAATAAAACTTCAGACTTGTTTTTTGTTAATTATACAACACAATGACACTTTATAATAATAAATGCCCAAAGACGGCACTGTAAAATACAGACTGCACTGTAAACAATGTTTCTATAATATGTGTATATATATAGTGTACTATAAACTTTTCCTGTTTTCACTAGCGAACAACCTTTAATAGAACATTTTATTAGATAGTACTAGTCAGTATTTCAGTCACTGGAAAGGCATGACCATATCACAAAGCTTTTAAGTATTAGCATGTTGTACCTAATGAGGTGGCTGGTGAGTGTATATCAACTGTTTTTTGTAATGTAGAGTTAAGTCACAAGCAAAGCTTTGTCAAATGGAAAACAACAGATTGTAGGCTAGTAGTCTACTGTGGAATGATTATGCAGAAAATTCTTTGTCAGTCTTGATGACCATGTATCCGAGGAACATGAAGTACTATGCGGTGTTGCACAAGGAAGCTGTCTGGCTCCACTACTTTTTTCACTATACATGCTTCCACTAGGTGATGTCATCAGAGAACACAATGTAAATTTCCACAGCTATGCTGATGACACACAACTATACATTTCTGTAGAGCCAGATGACATAGATGCAATAAGCTTTACCTCCCATCTTAACAAGATGACCAAAACCTCTTACTTTCACCTCAGAAATATTGCTAAAGTAAGACCATTCATAACCCAGAAAGATGCAGATAAACTAATTCCCGGATTTGTCACAACTAGACTGGACTACTGCAACGCCCTCCTTACAGGCCTCCCAAAAAAGTATTTAGATAAGATTCAACTCATCCAAAACTCAGCAGCGAGACTCTTAACAAGAACCAAAAGGCGAGATCATATTACTCCAGTTCTGAAATCATTACAATGGCTCCCAGTTTCCCACAGGATTGATTTTAAGGTTCTCCTGCTTGTTTATAAAACACTAAATGGCTCAGGACCAGCCTATTTCACAGACTCTCTAAAATCCTATGTCCCCTAAAGGGAACTTAGATCTTCCACAGCTAACCTGCTAATTATACAAAATTCCACCCACAGAAAAATTGGAGATGCTGCCTTTTTTAAGTATGCTCCACAACTATGGAACACAATACCAAAAAATATCAAAGAAGTACCATCGACTGATATATTCAAAAAGCTGTTGAAAACATATCTTTTCACTATAGCATTTAACTAAGTATATTTCGATTTGACTGCCTGCAAATGTGCTCTATGCTTTTTATGCTTTGAATTTAACTCTTTACATTTCTTTGTCTTTTTCTGATGTAAATGTTTTTATTGATGCAAATTTATTCCACTTTATTTGACTTTTATTGATGTAAAGCACTTTGAGCTGCATTCCTTGCATGAAAGGTGCTATATAAATAAAGGTTATTATTATTATTAATATATTTTAGGCAGTGATATTGTGTGCAACAAATCACCTCATATTGCAGGGAAGCTTAATCCCATTTAAATCGCTTTTATTTCTTTTTTTAAATACTGCGTGTTTGTGTGTGTTTTTGATTAAACAGCATTTTACGCACTTGCTGGCATCATAAATTGTGTCATCATTAACCATGTCTTTACCGGATAGCTGTTGTCCCCTTCCCAGCCACTCATCCAAGGGGGATTCCTCATGGCAAAGTTGCCTTAAATGAGTCGTGGCTTGAGCCTTAGTAATTCTGAGTAAAGACATGGGTGATTTTACTATTAGCATCGCAAATTACGTGTGTATACTTGTTGATTGAATGGGTTCCCTTGAGGTTGATGTATATCAGTGCAAATAATTCATTATGAATAATTTGAGTAAATGAGTACACCACAATGACTTCCTCGTGCGGTAATGTTTTTCCTTCTAATTATGTATTGCAATAATAAAGAACTGCTGCATTTGTGTAGATGAGAAGAGCAAAGTGTATGCGCGTTGTGCACACGCTACATTATGGTTAGGCATGCGCCCTTAAAATAGCATATGAATAACACGCCACTGACTTTAAACCAGGTTTTTTCTAGTCAGTGGCGGAATTGTTTTCGGGGACTGCAAGAGAGCACCAGGGAACGTTAGCGCCGGAACACGCCTCTTCTTTTCGCTGAACCGCCCAACGAACGCAAGTTCATTCCCTAATTTACAGACGCGCGTCTGTGGAGGGAAAAGTCCCATATGTGTCGGGTGTAAGATAGGAATGATTCATGCGTTTGTGTAAAAAGTAAATTGCGCTGGGTTTAAGATAGGGCCCTTAAAGTCATACATACTAATAACTCAGGACTTCATGCAATGCATGGAATATTACAAATACCCACATAATATAACATTTAAATCGAATTAATAAAAACTATATATGTCATAGGAATCAATTAAACAACTAAGAATATCAAATAATTTAAACAATACAGTCCATATTCTCTGTCCATGTCCACCCCTGCCATCTGCTGGGCAGGGTGTGACAATCTCAGCGAGGGCGAAAGATCTTTTGTCTGAGGTTATTGGCAATTCAGCCATTGACAGCATTCATGCTAATATATGCACCAGATAATTGACTGTTAGGCAGCATCTGATTTTGGCGTTTTTAGTAGGAATTACATGGAAAAAACATGGAAATCATCTGTAAATAGATTTCTGTTTGAGATTTTTTTAATTAGACAACAGAGTTATGTAAAATACATATATTAGGAAAAGTCAAGGAAGGAGGAGGGTGTTGCTTTCAAAATCACAGATATATTTTAATTACAAACTCAAACGCCAGATGGCATTGGTGTTTGGCAGTTCTAATTTTAAGCGTGGCTTCCTCTCAAAGTCCTCTAGCCTTTCAGATACACCCCCTCTTCTTGTGCTCTGAGTTTAATTTAGACACAATTATATTGCCTTGCAAGCGTGGAAAAGCCAAAGTGAATTAAGAAATACAGAACAACTGAAAAACTGATCATTGTCACACTGTCCCAGAGTGGGATAGTGTGGAAGTTGAACATATATAAATATATATTTTTGTAGTTATTGTTGGCCCATATTGATAGGATAGCATCTTGCAGTGAATGGAGATTTGTGGAATTCACATCCAGGGCACAAAGCTCCCATTCCACCACACCCCAAAGATGCTCTATTGGGTTGAGATCTGGTGACTGTGGGGGGCATTTTAGTACAGTGAACTCATTGTCATGTTCAAGAAACTAATTTGAAATGATTCGAGCTTTGTGACATTTGGTGCATTATCCTGCTGGAAGTAGCCGTCAGAGGATGGGTACATGGTGGCCATAAAGGGATGGACATGGTGAGAAACAATGCTCAGGTAGGCTGTGGCATTTAAATGATGCGCAATTGGCAGTAAGGGGCCTAAAGTGTGCCAAGAAAACATCCCCCAAACCATTACACCACCACCACCAGCCTGCACAGTGGTAACAAGGCATGATGGATCCATGTTCTCATTCTGTTTACACCAAATTCTGACTCTACCATCTGAATGTCTCAACAGAAATCGAGACTCATCAGACCAGGCAACATTTTTCCAGTCTTCAACTGTCCAATTTGGGTGTGCTCTTGCAAATAGTAGCCTCTTTTTCCTATTTGTAGTGGAGATGAGCGGTACCCGGTGGGGTCTTCTGCTGTTGTAGCCCATCCGCCTCAAGGTTTTGCGTGTATTAGCTTCACAAATGCTTTGCTGCATATCTCAGTTGTAACAAGTGGTTATTTCAGTCAAAGTTGCCCTTCTATCAGCTTGAAGCAGTCGGCCCATTCTCCTCTGACCTCTAGCATCAACAAGGCATTTTTGCCCACAGGACTGCCGCATACTGGATGTTTTTCCCTTTTCACACCATTCTTTCTAAACCTTAGAAATGGTTGTGTGTGAAACTCCTAGTAACTGAGCAGATTGTGAAATACTCAGACCGGGCCGTCTGGCACCAACAAGCATGCCACGCTCAAAATTGCTTAAATCACCTTTCTTTCCCATTCTGTCATTCAGTTTGGAGTTCAGGAGATTGTCTTGACCAGGACCACACCCCTTAATGCATTGAAGCAACTGCCATGTGATTGGTTGAGTAGATCATTGCATTAAGGAGAAATTGAACAGGTGTTCCTAATAGTCCTTTAGGTGATTGTATTTGTTTGTTAAATCTGTCAATAGTGCAGAATGAAATGTAATTTTTTTGCGCTTGTGACTGTGCAGCTGCGGTGTTTAGATGATCTTTGAATCTAACCTTGATGGCCCTGGATCTGGAGCTACATCGGGCTCTGATCTTTGAGGTGTGGTCATACACTGATCTTTGGCTGCTCTGCATTTCACCTGTGCTGCTCACCGATTGTCACACTTGCCTCTCTTTTCTCTGTCATCTAGTTCAGTAATTGACAGCTTTTTCTCAGTGTCCTTTTTCCATTTTGCTTTCTCTTTTTTATTTTCTTCTCGTCTCTCAGGATCCCAGTCTCTACGCTGTCTGTAAAGACCGTAGACCTTTATTTTACTGGACGTAGCATCCGGTTCGGCAAAGTGATGCAAATGCGGAAGTGCCTTAAACCTAGCCTGGTTAACACAAGACACTTCTCAGTTCTGACTGAGAGTGGGTCTGGGCAAGGTTAATTCACAGCCCATTTCCAAAGGGGCACCACCAACGCCTCTCAAATGCCTCTCGGCGCAATTGGATATATCAGACTTTTGCAGAATCTTTTTTTTTAGATATGAAGGCTTAGAGTATTGTTCTTTCCTCGGTTTTTAACAAAAATGAAACGTTCAAATCGCTTAAAACAAACACGATAGCTGATTTGAACGAGTGATATTGCGGATGTTCCATTGCAGCAGTAATTGTTGTAATTGTCTGCTTCAACCAATGACAGTATAAAGCTCCGCTATCGTCACGTATATAGCCCGCCTCAACGGTTGCGGATGGTGCCTCGATTTGGAAAAATTAGAAATGGGCTTGAATGGGCTCCTGACCCTGGGCCACCCTCTGTCCCTCCTGACCCCAGGCCGCCCTCTGTCCCTCCTGACCCCGGGCCGCCATCTGTCCCTCCTGACCCCGGGCCGCCCTCTGTCCCTCATGACCCCGGGCCGCCCTCTGTCCCTCCTGACCCCGGGCCGCCCACTGTCCCTCCGGCCCCGGGACCCCTCTCTGTTCTTCCTGGCCTTGTTTTGCCCACCTCGGTGTTGTGGGCATTTGGGGGGGGATTCTGTCACGTATGAGTTGAGGGTTTTCATGTATTGTCTCTGTGGTTCCCCTGTAGGTGTTGTTTTGCCTCCCTCTTGTGTCTAGTTCTGGTATTTTGGGGGTGATGTCATTGTTTTAGGCACAGATGTTTGGAGTTAGTAATTAGTGTGTTTTAGTATTTAACCTGGTTGTTCTCCCCTTGTCTCTTGTCGGTCAATGTTTCCTGTGGCGTCTCCGTGTTACATGTTCTACGTATCCTTGTTTTGCCCCACGAGGCTATATTATTTTGAGCATAATAAAGTATATTGGATTATCTGTACCTTCGCGACTGTCTCTTAATATTCACAAGGGGAGACGTGACAGATTGACCAATCTTTCAAACCATGAGACAGCGAAGGAGCAGCCGTGGACCTGCGGCGAGTTTTCCTCACTCTCTCGGAGGACTACCTGTCGAGAGGGACGTTGAGGGACTTAACCGCCTGATATGTGCCCAGGCTAGGTCTCTGGGCTATTCCCTCAAGGATATACGCTACGACGCCGAGGGAGTAGCCTGGCTTGGAAGTAGCTGGCTGGAGGAGGCTGGCTATGGCACAGAGGAACACATTCCCTCATGGGAGGAGGAAGAGGAGTTTCTCTGGTGGGACAAGGAGGAGGAGGACGAGGAGTTTTTCGTCGGAGACGAACAGGACTGGGAATTGCCGAGCTCTAAGGTTAAGAGTGATAGCCGACATGCTACGGCTCACCGCCTGATTGGAGTTGCTCCTAGTCTTCCCGTTTGCTCCGTTAGCTCGCAGTCTGCCTCTGGTACCGCACACACTACAACTCCTGGCTCTTTGTTTTGTTCCTCTAGCGGTCAGGCTAGTTCCTCAATCTCCCTGGCTAGACCAGGTCCTAGCGCTAAAGCAGTGTTCTCCAGGTCCTCTGTTTTGCCCACTAGCTCACAGGCTAGGTTATGTAGCCCCAATAGTCCACGGGCTAGTTATGTCCCCAGCTCTCGAGCTGGTTGTTTTCCTGGCTCTCAGGCCAACACAGGTTCTAGAAAAAAGGCTAGGTCCTCTAGCTCTCAGGCTAGACCCCCTAGGGCCCCGGTTAGGGCACCAGTTTCTGCCCCAGTTCTTTTTTTTTTATTTAACCTTTATTTAACCAGGTGAGTTGACTAAGAATTTTTTTTTATTTACAGCAACAACCTGGGAGCAATTAGGGTAAAGTGTCTTGCCCAACGACATTTGGCTCAGTCGGGAATTGAACTGGCAACCTTCTGACTACAAGTCTGACTCCCTACCGACTGAGCCATCTGCGCCCCTAGGTTTAGGGCAGCTCCCCTGAGTTCTTGCCCCTAGGGCCTTAGTTATAGCCCGTAGGCCCACTTTTGTCGCCCACTGTAGGGACCCCATGCCCCGTCTAGAGTCATTTAGAGCCCCAGTTCCTGTCCCTAGGGCCTCCTGTCATGTGGAGGCTGACAGTCTCCCGATGAAAATGTTGGGGGGGAGCTGTAGGGGGTGGAGTGGGGGCTCTTTCGCGGCTACATGTCACGCACTTATTTGTCCATAAATAGTCAGTGAAACGCCCCAAAATTAATATTAATTGATTGAGAAAGCATGGCAAATACGGAGGAAAACCAAAAAAGCCACTCAATGTGAAGTAGAAAATATTATTATTGGCGAGGTGGATAAGAGGAGGAAAATGCTGTTTGAAGGACACAGTGTGCCTATTACCAATGGCAAAAAGGCGTTGGAATGGCAAAAGCTTGCAGACGCTGTAAGAAAGTCAGACCTTGGCCGAAATATAAAGTGGTCAGATATCAGTCGATGTCAAAGCGTCTAGCGCTTCATCGCGAAAGTGTGTCTGCCACGGGTGGGGGGAAATTGGTTACATTACAGCAACATGTCTGCATCACAAATTATTTTGACATTGGTGGAATGCAAATGCTTTCGATTAATGAACGCATGTTCATTCTCATTCATTGTCCTTATGGCAACATGAGTGCAGTCAATAGCACCGATTACATTTGGGAAACCGGACAAATTGTGCTTTTTTTGTTTGACTGTTCACCCGCCGTGTACGGAAACTTAATGTAATTATGCGAAAAGCCTATTATACCGACTAACACGCCTGGCATAACCCGGCTAAGTGTTGGCTGAGATATCCCTGTCAGTCCGTTCCATCTGGAAAGTGCCAGTCGCCAGAAATCCTGTTATTAGTGTTATGAAAGGCGCCAATAAATAATATACATTATTAGGCTATTATTATTATTATATTCTAACAGTGCAAGATCAGCTATTGTGCGTCATTACGAATTGTGATGGCATGGCTTTTCATAACCATCCATTTGATTGTATCTGAAAATCTACAGATGTCGGTATTAATCTAATTGTAAATGGAAAATAGTTCTGCACAAATGGAATTTATTGCATATTTAAAAATGGTTAAGACATGCGTCACGATGAAACTCATTTAAAAATGAAAAGAACTAAATACATATAAATGAACACTATGTTTCTGTGTCTGATTACGACAGTTATACTATGAAAACAATATTCCCCAATGGACAATAAATACTATCTATTATCTATTTATTATCTATCTATCATCATCTATTTATTTAACTATCTGCACCGCCAGACAGAGAAATCGACAAGAATATCAGTTTTAAACATGATTTTGTTCCGTTTACCGTATTATTTATGAGGATGAATTACGTAACATGCCAATATTACAGATAATATTTGAGTGTTCTTCTTGCAAATATGTGCAATATGTGCTTCATTTGCATTTACATTACAATCTTGTTTTATTTTGTTTTGTTTTTCACTGCAGGCTGATAATTGTAAGCATGGCTTTGTGACATCTTCAAATTATTAATGAGGCAGTATTTCGATTTCGTTTAAACAATGCTCTGCACTTTCAGACAGATCTACAGAAGCCTACGTGTTTCATCCATCTGCCGACGGTGTCGCCATTTCTCATTTCACCTGTTTTTGTGCGTCAGAGTTGTCGTGAAGGAGCGCAGATTTTCCCGTCAAGTTTGCTTTTTATAAATCCCAATTATTGCGTAGAGAGCTGAGTACGTCTTCTTTTGTGTATACGCAACATATATAAATGAGGCCCCAGGTGAGTCCATTTAATGTTGAGGTAATACAGAAAACCAGCAGAATCCTGTCAGGAATCCAGCCTCCTGAGCTATTTTCCCTGTCCCTTTGTGTTCCATTCCGTTCCTGGTTTCCCCTGCACTCCCTGATCACCCGTTCCAGTTATCACCTACACCTGCTCATCTGCCACACCTGGTTGATTGTCTCCCTCCCTTTATAAGGAAGGTGAAGACAGTCAGCCAGTGCCGGATTATTGTACAGCCACG
>JACXGM010039157.1:0-10650 GCA_016801145.1 Umbra pygmaea
ACCTTGTTAACTTATTTACACATAATCCACAGAATCAATTGAATCAACAGTGAGTGATTTTGCACAACTGTTACTGGAGGTGGATCCGGGCGTCATGCCTCCTGCGCGTTATGGATGAGCCAAAGTCAAGCTCACAGAGACAATTGCATTTTCCTATGCCAATCTTGTAGCTGCACAGCGATTATATATTTCATCGGTGTTAAATAATATGTGCCTTGTGCAATGTTAACCATACAGAGGGTGACATGCATTTGACACCCGAAATTTTAACAGAAGTTATTCTGTTAAATGAATATCAATGATCGAACTTTTATTAGCGGATGTAATTATGTTTTTAGAATAGTCAACGTCATAGACGTTTTACATGAACTGTAGTGGACACTTTTTTTGTAATTTTTGGTGAGTTATGGCACTTTTCAGTTAGAATTTGTCACGTTACAGAGCCAGACAAGACTTTGCGTACGGCCCGCAGATTCTCACGCCTGCTCAAAAGTTTCCGTGACGGACCGCATATTCTCACGTCAAGTAATTTTTTATACATCACACCGTGTGCTTGAAAACCAGCGTACGCAAGCTTTTCGTGCGTACGCAACGTTTATACATGAGGCCCCAGGTCTTCAGGTTAAAACGGTCTCTTTTTGACAAAATGATGCTAACTAGACGCCTTGAGGAAGAGCAGAGCATCCTGGTGAAGGAGATGTCTCAGCACATCACGTCTCTCCGTAAGGAGATAAAGGGAGTGGAGAAGCTAAAAGAGAACATCAGAATAGGCTGTAAGTCAAAATCAGATTTTTATTGCCTCACTAAAAGATGTATAGTCCCTTTTCTACTGACTGGTACAAGTTCAACTCACCTCAACGTCTTTGTACTAGGTTTGGTTTCAGACGTTTCGTTTTCCACTGCATAAAAGTACCATTTAATGTAACTTTTTGCTATAGCTACACTAAAATAAACTAACCTAGTATCCCCAGAGTCGAGTGTAGCTGGTACCAGTCAGTTGAAAAGAGCCACAAGTTGGTTTTTACATTATGCATCACACCCATATTAGTCATACCACTCTACTCCACCCTCACACTTTGTTTGCCCTATCCTCACCTCAACACAGCCCCCACATCCCACACAGTCACAGCCCTTAACCCCAAACCCCAAAACACCCCCTTCTGCCAACCCTCATTCCTCCCCTACTGCACTATATACCCCCAAATAATGCACAGTATAGGCTGTCAAACACACACGTGAATTTTCAAATATTTTTTACATACAGTAACTATATGCATATGACAGTGAAATATTATTTTATTCCATGTTTAAGTCACGCAACATAAAATTCAACAAATTTTTACTAAAGAAATTAGTAACAGCTTTCTGTCATGTGGGTCTAAATGCTATGATTTTGGAACAATACTTGTAATTGTTATGTTTATGTATGTTACAGATTCTGGTGACACGTCTGAGGATGCGGCAGCTGGTTGGAAAAGTGTCCTCATGTGGAGGTCCGCTGCACTCAAGAGTTTATGCCAACAAGCTGTGAGCACTTATAGTGCTATACTTGATGAAATCCAGACACAGGAAACAGAATGCAGAACGGACACTGATGACGAATATGACCTTAGTAGACCCGAGTCAGAAAAAGATTAGGAAGGAGACCACTGTTGAGACACATCAGGCAAAAGTCAAAGTCAAGTCAAAGTCAAAGTTGTTTATTTATCATATGCATCGAATAACATACATCATCCTATGCAGAGAAATTCTTTTTGACATGGCACGGCGATTCTATGCAGTGGGCTTAAAAACAAGAATTACAACAATATACGAATTTTAAAATAATAATGACAATAGTATTAGTAATACTAAACGCTATGTACTAAGCAGTGGTCTGGAAAATGTACAGCAGTAGAAGTAGTAAATATTATAGATTTGGCATGGAAAAATTGCTTTTAAAGGTGCATTTGAATTCTGCTACATCAGATGTAGAGAGCATAAAGTGACCAGAGAGTGCTAGTGCTCAACAGACGATTTGCGATCAGTGTCTGTGTTCCATGATACAGAAAGATACAGAACCATCACTAGCATGAACATTATGATTCAGGGATAGTACCTACCCTTAGGTAGCCTGGCCACGCCTTTCTATGCACTTCAGCCAAGTAATTTGAACAAAAACACAACAACAATAACAAAAACTAAGTTCCCAGTATTAATAGACTTATAAGCTCCATAAATATAACTACACTGAAAAAAAATATTTTGTTAATTTCTATACATTTTGATAAATAACAACAACAGCTAAATATAAACTAGGTTTAAGTTTGTTTTACAGTATTTGAGGTAGTGTACTGAATCTGTCAGTCCTCAATAGCCGCAGTTCAGCAGAGGCTGAAAAATATCGGCCATTATAATTGCCAATACCGAAAGTTTGGAAAAGGCCTAATGCGGATCGATATCATCGGCCTGCCGATATATGGGTCGGGCTCTACTCCCTACAGTGTTAGTCTGTATTTGATTCCATTCTCCCTACAGTGTTAGTCTGTATTTGATTCCATTCTCCCTACAGTGTAAGTCTGTATTTGATTCCATTCTCCCTACAGTGTTACTCTGTATTTGATTCCATTCTCCCTACATTGTTAGTCTGTATTTGATTCCATTCTCCCTACAGTGTTACTCTGTATTTGATTCCATTCTCCCTACAGTGTTAGTCTGTATTTGATTCCATTCTCCCTACAGTGTTAGTCTGTATTTGATTCCATTCTCCCTACATTGTTACTCTGTATTTGATTCCATTCTCCCTACAGTGTTAGTCTGTATTTGATTCCATTCTCCCTACGCGTTAGTCTGTATTTGATTCCATTCTCCCTACAGTGTTAGTCTGTATTTGATTCCTTCTCCCTACAGTGTTAGTCTGTATTTGATGCCATTCTCCTTACAGTGTTAGTCTGTATTTGATTCCATTTAGCTTGTTGTCTCCATTGGAGAGGAGTTGTGAATGCTGAGCTACTACTAAGTGTATTACGAGGTTCTGTTTTTCTTATCAGGCAAACCCCTATGCTATCAGACACATTAATTGGCACTGACCCTATGGTTATTTAGATATCAACATTAGGTGTTGTTATCATGATTGGATACTCTATCAATGCAATATCTACTGAACGGATTGGCCTTAAGCATGGACTGTTGGACATGGACTGTTGTATGCATTCTGTATTCTTTGACTTTTCAACTTCAACCTCAGCACTTAAAGTACAAAATGGTGCTCATTTATGCTCTGTGTAATTTTACTGTGTGTTGGATGTGTGTTGTGGTACATGTGAGAGATGTGTGTTGTGGTACACACAAGATAGATTTCTATCAACTGTGAAAATGAATACAATAAACTTGAATGTGAATTTGAAAATGTCATAAATTATTGCATAAACTACAGATTTGCCCAGTTGTCTACATTGAAATTCTACATTTTAAAATATACTGTCACATAGAAAAACTGCTAAAAAATTTTCATTATGCTGAAGTGGGGCTGGTGAAAAACATCAACAAAAAACATTACTTGTCCATGGGACTGCTGTCACTTGGCAGTAGTTAACAAATGCTGTGATGGACTTGACAGGTTAGCACTTTGATAAAAAACCATGAATCTGTTATTGATCTATTCAAAACCAATGTATTTAACCAGGATATTATTTAAATTAATATGAAAAACAATTTAGTAAGGGTGGTGATATGTTCATAGTTGGAAACCTGAGATGATCATAGCCAGCATCTCAGAGTATAAAGCTACAGGCTATAGATGTCCACCACTGGTGTTTACACAGCCTCATCCCATGACTTTGCTCAGGTTATTTACCAGTTGACCAACTCCTCAAGGCCTACCTGCCAGACACCATTTTTTTTAACTTAAAATGGTAAAAGAGAAATTTTTTATTTTTTAAAGCTATGATAAGCTCCACCTCCAAGTGTATTCTGATCTAACTTGAATTGGAAACTACTTTTTATTCACTTGAATGCCTGCATTCAGGCCACGCTCATCTACGCACCACTGTATCATCACTCATGGATCCCAATTAGTTTGCTTACCTGGCTGTGGGAAATGCAACCAACCTGGCTGTTTACTCTGCTACATTTGTAGTCAGGTAACTTCTATGCGTGCATAGCTTAACATATAACATGATAGATCCTCTTAATCTGTTCTCCAGCCTGGAAGTCATAAACATCAATATAGCTCTGAGTCACTTTAAAATTGACTGCCAGAGGAATATAATTAATTTAGTCAATGTTAACAATACCAAGACATGCCCTCAGACCCTCAACACTGATAGGCCACCACAAGGCTGTGGAGAGGCAGTAGGAGAAAAAACTGATGGACCACCTGCACCACTGATGGACCACCTGCACCACTGTCCTGTTGTTACAAACCTAACCAATGGACAACAGTACAGTACAGCTCCTACTGCTGGAAGAGAAACGACCACTCTGTCAAGATCAAGTTTGCAGTTGATACCCCAATCAGAGATCTCAGTGCTCTATGGAGGTGAATTGTTATTTAGAATGGCATACCAACAGCAAATTTCATCTTGAGAAGGATGCTAAAGTCAGAGGTGCTGTGGTTGACCAGCCCATAGCCTTGATACTCTTAAATTTATGAGGTCTCACATTTGAAATGGATATTTACATCCCACCTGATGAACAAGCACAAAAAAACACATTAATCATAAATAATCTGAAAGTGTTTCGTGTAAACAAACTGTTCTAGAAAGCCATATATTTTTTTCGTCACTGTCGGTTATGAAAGTTCTGACAGTCACATTGGTTGGAAATTAGACAGGATTGACACAAAATCCTCTGTATTTCGAACTGATTGATATATGCTCGATTATCATAATTTCCAGTGAATAATATTAGATTACGAAAGGATAATTAAAGGTCTTCTTCTTGCAATGACACCCTCCCCCAATTAAGTCAAATTTCATTGTATATTATTTAGACCCAGCTCTCGCCTGCATACACATCAGCTTAACCACTATCAATGAAGGACAAATAAATTATTTTGTCAGCATTTACACTACCCACGTTAAAGTGTAGATTTGTTTAAGTTTAGTTTGTGATTTCTGTAGTGATGGTCTGCTGAATTTCTAGAGGAAGCTCGAGGCAGATTTTCGTCCCAAGTGCGGGGGGGGGGGGGGGTTTAACGACATGATGGATCTCTCTCTAGGATTGTTTGCCTATTGTTATTGTACCTCTCTGCCAATATTAAAAAGGACATTCACTTTTACCTGTGACTGAGCAGTAGAATGGCCAGTTAAAACTATCGATATGAAGGGTAAACTGATGGGATAGGACAGTGAGGACACTAGGAAGGAAGAATAAGAACCTGTCACTGTAAAGGACATTCACTATTGTCCATGAGGCAGATTCTGTCCATTATGGCTGACATTGGAAATAGATGGTTATGTTTCAGCTTAACAGGATCTTTGTTGAAATGATTGAAATGGTTTCAGGAGTCAGGATGTTGTTTACAATATAATCTTTAATAAAGTAACATCTTACTCTGGAACAGAGACATCTCAGGACAAGGAACCAGAAGACACACTTGAAGAAGCCCTGAATAACAATTGTAACTGGTTTATATAGCCTTAGGGTTGTTGTTCAGACAACTTCTAGAAGAAGACCCTTATCTCCTCAGACCCATAACTGTGTCATGTGAGCACATGTGCAGGTCACCTTAACTTCTGTCTAGCATCTAATCAAATGGCCTCCCTAGTTGTTATTCTCAATTAATCTTTTTTAGTGTCCAGTCAGCAATATGTCCTATTAGTTTGAATGGCATACGACTATGTATTAGATCTGTGATGGACTTACAGTCCAATTTACAATAGATCATATAGTTATAA
This sequence comes from Umbra pygmaea, assembly GCA_016801145.1. NCBI lineage: Eukaryota > Metazoa > Chordata > Actinopteri > Esociformes > Umbridae > Umbra > Umbra pygmaea. Next base: position 5,880 of record JACXGM010039157.1, read on the forward strand.
GCTATAAGCTACAAGCTTATTCTGATGCTTTTATATACTAACAGTACCTTGATGGGCCCTCTCTGTCCAAAGTCACTTGCTTGTCCTTGAATCTGCCCTCCTGTCTGCACTCAGACAGCCTAACAGGCCTTAGGATCCTCCAACAGGCCCTAAACCTTAGGTGTATAAGACTCATATAGTCCACTGTATAAACTGTATCTAAACATGATTATATAGAATCTCACTCTCAACAGGAATACCAAACATACCTAATTAACAAATGAATGGAGGACAGAAACCCTATTAATCAAATCTAGAGTGCATTCTTTTCTAGGAACTACTGGAGTGTATTATAGGAATATATAGGAATATTCATTCCATTCAACAGCCAGCTTTGTTTTAGTACAATACTGTATGATATTTCATCACAGGACCTACAGAGCATTTCGCGTTGTTGTTTAAAGTCATTGCAATTCAGCAGAACTAGTCAGCTTCATTTGGATATCTGAGGATTGTTGTAATTTTGAATTGATTGATCATTATATAATGTAATGACTGTACCTCAGCAGAGTCTCATTTTATACATAACTAGAACCGTATTTGAGAGACAAAAGAATAGGGCCCCAATTTCACATTTTAGAGTAAAGTGAGTGTTTGTTACTGAACAGCCTAGACCTTTCTGCATTGTAACCATTGGTACCACAATGAAGACTGCTGTGCGACTTCAAAGGGACCTTATATAGTGAGTGTGCAACAGTCTATGACAGCAAGAGGAAGGAATGAAATTAAAAGTTGTTCCAATACTGACTACAGACACAGTACAAACATACAAGAGATTCGAAGGGAAAAAATCCATGTGTAATACATGTGTAATACAAATGGGTCCCCAATTCTATTTACCAAAAAGGCCAAATACTGTTAGTATGATGCCTACTAAAAGAAAAGCTTTGTACTGTATATAGTCTTCATGTAAATTCAAGTACTAAAATTGCAACACAACACTCTCTTCTAGGTATCACTTTAACAATCTCTTCTAGTAGTGCGAGTGATGTCTGTTTTGTTCGACATGAAATGAAAAATCTCATTAAATACAAATCTTTATTAATCCATATAAATTTATATTAACAAATTACATAAAAACAAAAACTCAGGTGTACCTTTTATGATCGAGCTGGAGTGAGTGTGTGCGCATCTGAAATGATCAAGCAGTCTCCCAGGTTGGAGGCCAGGTTTTCCCACTGAAAAAAAACAAGAGATAGGTGATTAGTGAAAAAGGTATGAATAATAACTTTACATTCAATGCTGTAACGTCTAACCTACACTAATACGCAAGATGTAAGACAAGGTATTCAATAGGAGTGATGTTTTGATTAACTATAGTCTTAAATGATTAAAAAAATACTCATAACCTAGTGAAATTATGATAGTAGTATAAACAGTAGATTGCAAAGACTTGAAAAAAAAATTTGATAAAGCAAATTTTTCTGGCCTCACTTAAAGCCAATGTAGCATGAGTGAGAGTAGAGTTGGTAATGGATAGTCACGGGTTTGGTGAACACAACTGTAGGTATATCCATTACAAGCATCATGATCACAAGCTATGAGTCAATAGCTCTTATACAGCAGCTCCGCTTGAATCTAAATGTCAAAACACACTTGAGACTTTATTTTCTTTTTTTTGCCTCATTTTCATCTGTCAAACACAGTAGTTCTAACCAACTGGTTTAGTTGCAATGCCACGTGTTGTCTTTGAAGTTGGTGGAAAGTTTGTGTTGTGCATTGCCATGTTAGAAATGTGGTATATTAAGGATAATCTGTCCAAGCATGGGTACCATACCATAGATCACAGGGCATCCAATCATATAGTAGTTCGGTCTTCCCCTGTGGAAGGCAAAAAAAGACATGGAAATGTGTTACTTACATGAAATATTGCACACAGACTTACAATGCAACTGGAATTTGAATGATTTACAGTGACAACATTACATGCCAGCTGATCATTTTTGGAATGTTATACATTGTTTAATTTCCAAACTTATTTTGCCTTTGTGGGTAATGCGTGTATGTTTGAGAGAATGTACCAATAACAATGTGTTTCCCTCCCTACACAAACAATTTCTCACTGACTATAGTGTGTTTTTATAATAACTGATATAAAAGACGAATTGTTTAAACTACCCGGACTACAAAAGGGAACTGTGCCTGGGGTGGCTATTCCAGGCAGTGATTTCAAGAACTGTGTTACTAGAACATTTGTTCCTAAAAACTACTATTGACTGGAGAGGCTAATCCAAGAACAACATTTGTTAGTCAAATATATGTGTAATCATTGCTTGTGTTATTTTTGTAAAAAACTGGCTGATCAAACCAGCTACAACCATCTTTAACCAGCTAGACATGCTTATGATGGTCTAGATGTTTTTCTGTAGGAAAGACATCATATCAGATAACATAATCTAACAAACTATCCAATCCTACCTTTCTCTGCCTTGTCCATCCTGATTGTTGTGGGGGCAATCCTTCGGTTTTATTCCAACTGTACAACATAAGTACATAGAGTCATGATCAATTATAATCTAAAGGCAAATGTTTTTTTCAAAGATATGCATTTTTGTTAGTAAAAAATCTTAAGTATCGACAGAATGAACACTATGCATAAAATTCATATGGAAATGATTTAAACAAATAATATTCCGAAGACCTGAATGACAAATCAATTCATACACTGTGTTGATTATCTTAAAGATGGCAAAATTGAAAAAGTTCAGATTTTTATTCACCTTTCTTTCTCTGATTTCGTGTTGTCCCTATATAAACAAAAGTACTTGATTCAGTACAGTACAGAGATTTGAATCTTAAGCATATTCTTGCAAAGATAAAAAAATAAAGCAGAAAAACTTAAGACCTGGTCCTGTAGGAGGTGGGTTAAAAACCTCTTCAGCGTTGGCCATAGTCCCAGCCCCCTGGTCGATGGCAGCTATTGAATCTGAAAATGAGTGGAGAGATAGCATTGTCTATCATAATATATAATAAGGTCATAATACAGATATGAAAAAAAGAGATTAAAGCAATAGTCCAGAGTACATCCAACCATAGCCCTGTTGTTTAAGTTTTCCTAGTGCTGTTGGTTTGAAGAAGAACGAGAGAATTTGGTACAACATAGACCACATAGCAAACCGTCTGTTTATGCTAATACAATGACACCATGAGCTTACTCAGTTTAATTTCTACCATTTCTTATGGTATCATTAAGTCAGCGTAAGCTTCCTGTTCTCTATTCCGACTATGTGGTACCAAATTCTTTTTTCTTTTTCCTACTGACAGCATACAGAGAGCTCAAATAACAGGGCTATAATTGGAAGTACTCCAGACGCTGAAACACCTTTTCCTGTAGGAGGAGGGCTAAAATGCAATTCTGGACCATCCTCAGTGCCAGCCCCCAGGTCCATACTCATGCCGGCTGTCAAATCTAAGGATGAGGATGAGTGGAAATCTAAGGATGAGGATGAGTGTACACACTGGTTACATAATATACAGTACAATTTCGGGGCTGTATTCACAAAGAGTCTTAGGGATCAGAGTCTCAGAAAATTTGGCACTAAAATTAGTGGCTAAGTCTGGGAGACTTAGATAGTCCAGGTAGTCCAGAGGACTACTAGCTCACTAAGACTAATTCATAAAACATCTGCTTTATTCAAATTGAAATAGCCTACTACAAAGATTATGATTATAACAAATGTATGTACTTAAAAATCAGTGCAAAGATGCTTTGTTTATCTGCAGTGTATTACATTACATTTTCTTTTCTAGTCTTTCAACTAGCTCAGTCACTGCTCACCATGGCACTCACACAGCCCATGCATACAAGCACAGACCTGTCGTTAACCAATCACAGAGGTAACTGCAAGCATGGTCCTTGTCCTAGGTGTTGTAATTTTCCCTTACTTAAAGAAGGTATCAGCTGCTGAATAGGTTTTAAGAGAAAACTCTTAGTGAGGAACTTTTAACGCCATATAGGAATTCTCTTTGTGCTGAAATGAAATTATTTGTGAATACGGCCCCTGGTCAAACTAGAGATTTGCTGCTAAAGGACATCTCACAAGGATATGAAGAACAAAAATAAAGCTGAAAAGCTTAAGACCTGGTCCTGTAGGAGGTTGGTTTATATCATGTCCTGGATCGGCCTTAGTGACAGCCCCCCTGGTTTCTAATCCCCTCCCATCACCATAGTTTCATAAAATTGTGTGGAAAACCTGTACAAGGACATGAGGAACACAAAAAAGCTAAAGAGCTAAACACCTTGTCCCGTCGGAGGAAGGCAGAGTTCACATTCTAGACCATCCGTAGCCACAGCCCCCTGGACCATACCCGTGGCCGCTGTTGTATCTGAGGATGAGTGGAGAGATGGTGTTGTGTCTCATAAATGTTTAGATAGGTGTAGTGATAAGTCACTTGCTGCTAAAACACATTCGCACAAAGATCTCAAAGAGAACACAATAAAGCGAAGGCACCAAATCTGGGCCAAACACACCTTGTTCGCCTGTTGAGGGGTTGGGTATGGACTCTAAATGCAGAGTAACCTCCTCAGAATCATGTTTGTGTTGGCTGGTTTGTATTTCCTAGAAGAGTACAAACACAAAAAATGTACAAAACGCAATTAGGTCAATATATGAAAGCTAAGGAAAAATAAAAGAACACCCACAAGCCTCAGATACTCAGAGAAGCACAGTTGCCCCTACTATTTCTAATCATTGCTCACCACCATCTACCCCTAAAAAATAAAAAATATTAC